>JAJIBD010005064.1:12500-22380 GCA_021461705.1 Cryptotis parvus | reverse complement strand
TCTGATGCAGTTTTAAAAGGGCTCTACTATCACAGGTTCCAATATACAATCCAAGAGCAGGAAAAACCTCCGGACTCTGGGTTCCCAGGTAGGCCCCAGCCACGTGTAGGCCAAGATGGCTGCCACCACGTGTTGAGGCCCAACAGAGAAATGAAGAGGACGGAGAAGCAAATGCCAAGGTGGCGGAAATGGCAAAAGAGGGCCTTCTTTCTTCTTGCAGTTTATTTTATAGATAGAAGCCCACCAAAACTTTCCAGCCCAGCCCATTGTGAGCTGGGCTATTTAGAGATAAAAACAGGAAAATAGCTCTATAGAAATATAAGAACTTCAGGAGGCCTTCTGGCAGTTTACAAGAACCCAGAGCTCATTCAAAGCCTCCCTAGCAGAGCTGGGAGGAGCTATAAGCTAAATGTAACTTCCCTGGTAGGGAGGGTCAAATGCCCTCAGGTAATTTCTCCCAGCACCTCACCTAATGTCTTGAGCCAAGATCTGCCTGGAAATGCCTTTATAGGGGTAGAGAAGGGGGTTTCTGAGATGGCATGCTTCTGTACCAAAGACAATACTAATGCCAGTTAAATATTTCTCCAAGCCTTCACAAGATTCTCCTCTACTTCACAGTAGTTTTGTGTTTTAGTTGTCTTTGAGTTATCAGGGGAGCCATGCTTGCTTGCTTGGAGGCAAACAGCATTTCTCTCTGGTCTAATTACTTAAGAGATCCAATGTGGCCAGGCAAATATGCTGGTAAAGATCTAGGAAGTCCCACGATGATTGTGGTAGCATGAGAGAATATTTATACCAGCCAGTACAGAACACATGGTCAGTTAAACTGCCACATTTAAACTACCACCCTATCTACGAAGTGATCTGCCGGAGGCAATCCAGGGCAGATGCAGAGGCACTTGGTCCTGCAACACTGGGGCATCTCTCACACATGGTTGTGTCTAGTTTCTCTGGTGATGGTGTTTCTGTGCATTGGATCAGAATGAGGAATTATAAACAAACAACTACGTTTATAGAAAACAATTTGCAGAGCAGGGAACTAGTCTAGTCACAGTAGTGCTCACGGTCATAGAGTGACTTAGTGTGGGAGTCCTGAGAGGAGAGTAATCAGGTAGCATATATTGCTCTTGGCTACAGCAGGGCAACAGCTGACTGTCCAAACCCTTCAAAGCTTACATCTTCTGAGGAAGATAGGATTACTCTCTATCAAGAGGATGGGAAGGATTGGTTCTCACACAAACCCAAGGTACCAACCAGCTGGCATCTGATTTTTCAAATTTGTTTTAAAATTAACTGTTCTGTTTCTATAAATAGCAGTGGCTTTATTGGTGCAAAGAATGTTCATTATATATCAAAATTCATTTTCTCCTTTTAAAATGGCAGTGTCTTGGCTGGGGATGTGGCTTAGTTGTAGAGTACAGGCCGTGTATGAAGTCATCCTTGGGTTTAATCCTTGGCACCATAAAACAAAGAAGAAAAAAGAAAATGATAGTATTGGGGCCAGAGTGATAGTACTGTGGGTAAGGTGCTTGCCTTGCACACAGCCAGCTCAGGTTCTATCCCTGGCACCCCAAATAATCCTCCATCCAAGAATGATCCCTGAGCGCAGAGCCAGGAGTAAGTCGTGCTTGCCTTGCACACAGCCAGCTCAGGTTCTATCCCTGGCACCCCAAATAATCCTCCATCCAAGAATGATCCCTGAGCACAGAGCCAGGAGTAAGTCCTGAACACTGTTGGGTGAGGCCCAAACAAAAATGAGGAAAAGAAAGTTATAGTACCCCTAATTTTCAGCTGGATGCAGGGCCATCAGAGTAAATACAACATCCACATTCCTGGATGTGGCTAAGTGGTAAAGCGCTTGTATTGTACATATGAGGCCCTGTATTCAATCCCCAGCACAAGGAAATAAAAGAGAAGAAAGAAAAGGAAGAAAGGAAAATAAATAAGAAACTATTACTAGAATAGAAACTATGTTTTCCAGATTCCCCTGAAACAGGTCTGGCAATGGGAGACCAGATTACATCCCAACAGTTAAAGGATATGACAACTCTTCATCTTTTTATGGTCCCATCGTGTTGCAGAAAGACACAAATGGGGTCCGGAGAGATAGCACAGTGGGTAGGGCCAACCCAGGTTCCATCCCTGGCATTCCATATGGTCCTCCAAGCACTGCAAGGAGTAATTTCTGAGCGAAGAGCCAGGAGTAACCCCAAAGCATCACCGGTGTGACCCAAAAAAGAAAAAAAAAAGAAAAGAAAGACACAAATGGGGGAGAGGGTAGATGGTGGAAGGAACCGATCTCCCTAGGTGATCTTATGGAATCCAGTCCCTCACCAGCCTTGACTTATTGACAGGATTGCTTTATTCAGAGGTGACTACAAGAGTATGTCACCCTTGCCGGCAAGCCTGGCAAACTGCTCGTGTCATATTTGATATGCAAAATACCAGTAAGATTTATATTAGGTCACTCCCATGACCTAATATAATGGTTTGAGTCTCTTTATGTTCCTGGAGCAAGCGGATGCCTTTGGTTCTACTAGCATGAGACAGGTCATATGGAGATATTATTGGTGCCCGCTCTAGCAAATAGATGATGAACGGGAAGATAGTGATAGGGATAGTGATAATGTCATACTGATAATTTTCTCCTAATTAATAATAAAGAATTTTGAATTTTACATCTAAGGGGAAGGAAGAGTCTTTCTGACTTTCCAGTGTCATGTACTTGACATGATAGTGTCATGTCAAGTACTGTGGCTACACCCTGCCCCCACATTTATGATGCTAAATTAATGTCTTTACATAACCAAATAGCAAGGATTGGAATAAATGAACAATAAGCTTTGAATAGTAATCTTTAAATAGAGCTAGTTGTTTTAGTTCTGACTATTCCAGTAGAATAATTTCCTTTTCAAGAAGCCATCTTGCCCCCTCTCCATTTGTATTGTTACTGCTAAACCACCCAATTTTAATTATCATTTAATTATCTTTATCTACAGTTGAGTGCCCCCTTCTGTTGGAAAGCCTATTTTATATAAACCAAACCATGGGTAATTACCTATCAAAAGCTGATTTATCTAAATTCCCACTGAAACTAGATGAAGCAGTTCCTTTAAGTCATAAAATCATTCAAAATTAGATCCATGGAAAAACAGATAGCATTAAATTTGGATTTATAGAATACCAACATTATATCTTCCACTGGGAATCAATTCTTATCCACATTGCTAGTTGTGGGAGTATAGAATCTCTGTTCAAGATTTATCTTCTAGAATGCATCTGTGACAAATGCCATAGGTAAATTCACCACCAGTTTTTTCCAGCCCACATTTCCCAGTATTCTTCCACTATAGAGGCCAAAAAAAAAAAAAATTAAGACCTCTTATTCTCAGTTCCATCTCACTACCTTGCAGTAAAGAGATACCATTGGCACAGTTAAGATCAAAAATACAAACACAGAAATCTTGTATTGAAAAACAAAAATGATCAATTAATTCTATTCGTAGTATATACTCAAAAAATGTCAGAACATGGTTGCATACACAGTTATGCACACATGTTCAGAGAAGTATATTAGTCACAGTAGCCAAAAAAGGAAGAAACCATCGACGGATCCATCAAAAGATGGTCACAAAAGTGTGGGGTACATGTAATGGAATATTTTTCAGCCATTAAAAATAAGTGTGAGGGGCCGGGGCGATAGCCCAGCGGGTAGGGCATTTGCCTTGCGTGGCCAGCCCATGCCAGCTCGGGTTCGATCCTCGGCATCCCATATGGTCCCCTGAGCACCACCAGGAGTAATTCCTGAGTGCAGAGCCAGGAAAAACCCCTGAGCATTGATGGGTGTGACCCAAAAAGCTAAAAAAATATATATGTATGTATGTATAAGTGTGAGTATACTTAAGCACCTTGGAGGGAGATGGTTGAGGCCTCAGCCATTCCCAACAGTTCCAGCAGCCAAAAATTGAAAATTGCTTGAAAATTGCTGCCATGTTCAAGGCCAGAGTCCACTGCTGGGATGAGCTCCACCCACCCAGAAATTAATCCATTGAAAAAGTCAGGTATGAGGGTTTTTTTGTTTGTTTGTTTTTAATTTTTATTATACCACCATGAGATATACAATTATAAAGGTGTTCATAATTGGTTCTCGGTAATACAGTGTTCCAGCACCATCCCTCCACCAGTGCCCCATTCCCATCACCAATGTCCCCTCATTCCCTTCCACCCACCCCAACCTGCCTCTATAGCAGGCACCTTTTATTTTCCTCTATTTCTCTCTGTCTCTGTCTCTGTCTCTGTCTCTGTCTCTCTCTCTCTCTCTCTCTCTCTCTCTCTCTCTCTCTCTCTCTATGGGAGAGGCTTAAGGGGTGGTTAGGAAACTTGGAAATAATGGTTGAGAAGTTGTAACAATGGTGGGACAGGGTTGAATATTAAATGTTTGTAGCAAATTAACATGAACAACTTTGTTTAAAAATTGAAAGAGGGGCCAGAGCAATAGTCCAGCAGGTAGGACATTTGCTTTGCGGCGCAGCTTGGCTATCCTGGCCCAGGTTCGATCCCCGGTATCCCCATATGGTCCCCCCGAGCACCGCCAGGAGTGATTCCTGAGGGCAGAGCCAGGAGTAACCCCTGAGCATTGCCGGGTGTGACCCAAAAAGCAAAAAAAAAAAAATATGAACAGAAACCAACTAAGTTCAATAAGTGAAAGCAATAATACAGATGGCCCAATTTGCACATAACCACACTACAGCTGATCTTCGAGCACCAATAGGGGTCACTCATAAGCATAAATAAGCCAGGATAAACCCTGAGCACCAGTTGATATGGCTCAAATTCAAATAAATAAAAAGGAAACAGAATTCTAATATACATGCTAAAACAGAGATAAACCTTGGACACATTATCCTAAGGTGTATAAGAAATAAGATACATACAAAAGGTCAGATAGTGTATGACTTCATTTACATGAGGCATCAAAAATAGGAATATGCATAGAGGCAGAAAATTGAATAGGGCTGGAGAGACAGTTTAATAAGATAAGCATATGCTTTACATGCATGCTTGCATGCTGAGAGCCATGGGTTCTATCCCTATCACTGTATTTTTTTTTTGGTCTTTTTGGGTCACACTAGATGATTCTCAGGGATTACTCCTGGATCTGCACTCAGGAATTACTCCTGGTGCTGCTCAGGGGACCATATGGGATGCCAGGGATCAAACCTGGGTCATCCACATGCAAGGCAAATGCCCTACCAACTGTATATCGCCTAGGCCCCCACTGTGTGGTTTCTTAAGCACTGCTAGGAGTAACTTCTGAGCATGGATTCAAAAAATATCTCCTGAGCACTACCAAGTGTGGCACAAAAAGTCCAAGAAAAAGAACATAGACTAGAGATGACCAGGACTGGGGGAATGAGAATGGAGAGTTGTTTAATGAGTACAAACTTGAAAGTGGGGGCAGGAGACGACATTCATTTATTTGTTTTTGTTTGGGGTTTATACGCAATGGTGCTTAAAACTTACCCTAGTTCTGCAACTCAGGGATCACTTCTGATAGGGTTTAGGGACCACATGGGATGCCAAGAATATAAACTTTATATTAAAGATATTGAAGGGGGCCAAGTGATAGCCAGCGGGTAGGGTGTTTGCCTTGCATGTGGCCGGCCTGTGCTGGCACGGGTTCAATCCCCGGCATCCCATATGATCCCCCCAAGCACCGCCAGGGAGTAATTCCTGAGTGCAGAGCCAGGAGTAACCCCTGAGCGTCGCCGGGTGTGACCCAAAAAAAAAAAATAAAATAAAAATAAAAATAAAGATATTGAAGGGGGCCTGATCTATAGCACAGAGAGTAGGGCATTTGCTTTGCACGCAGCTGACTCGGGTTTGATCCCCAGCTCCCATATGGTCCCCAAAAACAGCCAGGAGTAATTCCTAGTGCAGAACCAGGAGTAACCCCTGAGCATTGCTGGGTGTGACCCAAAAAAGTAGATAGATAGATAGATAGATAGATAGATAGATAGATAGATAGATAGATAGATGGATGGATGGATGGATGGATGGATGGATGGATGGATGGATGGATGGATGGATGGATGGATGGATGGATGGATGGATGGATGGATGGATGGATGGATGGATGGGTGGGTGGGTGGGTGGGTGGGTGGGTGGATGGATGGATGGAGGGAGGGAGGGAGGGAGGGAGGGAGGGAGGATGGACCGGACGGTGGATGGATGAAGCTGTTGAAGAAGTTCCAGTTATGGTGGTGACAATTGAGTACTTAATACCACTGAATTGTAAACTATAAAATAGTTTGTTTACATTTTGTTTACCACAATAAACAACCCCCTCCCCTCTCCCAGCCTGCCTCTATGGCAGACGCTTTTCTTCCTTCTCTATCTCTCTCTCCCTCTCCTTTCCCTCTCTCCCTCTTTCTCTCTCCCTCTCTAATTCTCTGTCTCTCCCTCTCCCTCTCTCTCCCCTTCTCTTACACATTGTGGCTTGTCATACATACATTTAAGGGTTATCATGTATATCCCTTGGCCTACTTGGAAGTATTTTTTATTAGAACTTTATTCTTGGGGCAGGAGAGATACTCCAGTGGGTAGGGCATTTGCTGCATACGCAGCTGACCCGAGTTCGATTCCCCGGCATCCCATATGGTCCCCCACACACTGCCAGGACTAATTACTGAGTGCAGTCAGGAATAACCCCCTGAGCATAGCTGGGTGTGACCTAAAAAGCAAAAAAAAAATCATTTTACTGGGTCCATAGCAATAGTACAGCAGTTCTATCCCCAGCATCCCATATGAGCCCCACCGGCAGTAATTCCTGAGAGCAGAGTCAGGAGTAAACTATGAGCATCGTCGGGTGAGACCCAAAATGCCAAAAAAGAAAGTCATTCTCCTCACTTAATAACTTTTAAGTTGTGCGTTATTTCCCCCATTTATTAGTAATTAGAGACTCACACACATGGGCAGAGATGCTACTTGCTCTCCCTGTGCACAGCTGATCACGAGGCGTCCGGGAGGGATGGCAGATTCTAGCCCTGGCCCGCCACCCCAGCAGAACCTCACAAGAAGCCAAAGGAACCCCACACCATGAGGGCCGCCATTTTCCACATCCAGACTCCCCTCTCCTCAGAACTCCACCCAGCAGAAGAGCTGATCACAGCCCGGCTCATCAATAAATGCTTGAGTTTTGAGGTGACTACAAGAGTATCCCACCCGCATGGCAGAGCCTGGCAAGCTACCCGTGTCGTATTTGACATGCCAAATACCAGTAACAATTATAGACCTCATTCCCATAACTTGATGGAATGGTTTGAGACTCTTTATGTTCCTGGAGCAGGCAGATGCCCTTGGACTATCTCGCATGTGTCTGGACGTATTGAGATGTTACTGGTGCCCGCTTGAGCAAATCAATGATCTACGGGAAGACAGTGATATAGTGATACAGTGACACAATAAACATATAAATTAAAAATATTTATCCTTGATTTTTTTTCTTTTTCAATTTTTGGGGGCCACACCTAGTGATGCTCAGGAATTACTCCTGGCAATGTTCAGGGAACCATATGGGACATCAGGGATCAATTCTGGGTCAGCGGTATGCAGGGCAAACACACTACCCCGGTAATATCTCTCCAGCCCCTCTTTATGCCTACTTTCTATAGAACAAACTGCAAATCTGGATCTCTCGATTCTACATTTTTTTCGAAGATTTGATATGCTATTGGTTTTAATAGCACTATAAGTCACCATTCAAGTTGTTTTTAAGGCTTCTCATTTCTATCTGGAGGCCAAATCTAGTACCAGGGAGCCAGAGCAATAACAGCAGGGAGGGCATTTGCCTTGCACGCAGCCAACCAGGGTTAAAACCCCAAGCACTGCTAGGAGTAAGTCCTGAGTTCAGAGCCATGAGTAACTCCTGAGCATTTCGGTGCGACCAAAAAAAAAAAAAAAGTATCTAGTGCCAATAATGAAAGCTTTGGGCTCCCTGAAAAAAACTGTTTTGCTTTTCCCCTTGAAGACTTCTTCTTCATGAAAAAGCGCAATGGACGAGTGAAGAAATCAAAGGAAAGATATTTAACTTGCCACTAGCTACTAATAAAGAAAAGCAGCCCCCAGGAGGCAGTGCACACTCATTTTTTGCAAAAGTTGGAGGTGCTCCTCCCAGTGAGAGTGTCTTGTCCCAATGTTTTACTCTCTGTTGGAAAACTTAACAAAGAGGGTTTATGTTAGACAAACGAAGGAGGCAGGCTGTGGGGGAGAGAACCTGGGGGCAGTGGTGGAGAGGTTAACACTGGTGGTGGAGTTGGTATTAGAACATCAGATGCGGGGTGGGGGAGGGTGGAGCGACAGCACAGCGGGTAGGGCGTTTGCCTTCTATGCGGCTGACCCTGGTTCAATCGCCAGCATCCCATATGTCCCCTGAGCACTGCCAGGAGTAACTCCTGAATGCAGAGCCAGGAGTAACCCCTGAGCATTGCCGAGTGTGTTCCAAAAGGGCAAAAAAAAAAAAAAAGAACATTGGATGCCTAGAACGCAGCAGTGAATAAGTTTGTAAATCACAGTACCTCCATAAGAAAATTTTTTTTTTTAAAAAACAAAATTAAAAAAGACTGCACAGCCATCCTGGCCTGATTCTCTACACAAAGGCTTCTCTGGACTCCTGCCCGACACCTGCTTCATACTTGAGGATAACAAGAAACTAAGGAGTTCCAAGTGCTTTACTTTGCCAGGCCCTGTTGGATGCTTTTACATATATGACATCATTTAAATTTTACAAGCCTTCTAGATGATTCATGTATACTATTTGTTATTATTTCCATTGTATAAATAAGGAAATTGTGTCAAAAAATTAAGTCATGGTTAACCCAACAATGAGACTACTACCCCAGTTCAAATCGTCCATGAGGACTTCTCAAGGGTTGGAATCTACCATAAATGTGTGGGAGACGGAGGGTAGATAAGAGAAGGGACCAGCTTGACAATAATAGTTGGAAATAGTAACACTAAACTAGAACTGAGTATTGAAAGTAAGTAAAGGGATATACATGACAACCTTCAGTGTCTCTATTGCAAATCACAATGTGCAAAAAGGAAAGAGAGAGAGAGAGAGAGAGAGAGAGAGAAAGAGAATAAAAGTGCCTACTGTAGAGGTCGTGAGTAGGGATTGGGAGGAAATTGGGGCACATTGGCTTTTGGGAAATGTGCACTGGTGGAGGAATGGGTGTTGGGACACTTTATAACTGAAACACATTCATGAACAGTTTTGTAATGGTCTATTGCACTGTCATTCAATAAAAAAAAAGATTAATCCAATATCATACCAGTGTGGCTCCTTCTTAAATCCTAGAGAAAAATTGTTTCCCCTTGGTAGTATCTTAGTCCCCAATTGCTTCAAAACAGATTTAGTCTCCTCCCTGCCATCACTATGAACTATTTACAACAGAATAAAAATAACATATATCTCTGTGTGTATGTGAATACACAAGTAAAAAAGTTTCTATTTTGTATTTATATTAACTAGGATAACAAAATAGCTGCAACAGATATACCTCAAAGTCTCATTTGACTCACTTGTCATTTGTCTTCCCGTAGTTCATAGTGGGCACCAGTAACATCTCCATACATCCTGTCTAGTGTAGCGCAAGGGTATCTGCTTGCTCCAGGAACACGAAGAGCTTCAAACCTTTTCTTCAGGTCATGGGAATGAGGTCTATAATTGTTACCTGTTTTTGGCATATCAAATACGACAGGGGTAGCTTGCCATGCCCTGCTGTGTGGGTGGTATACTCTCAGTAGTAGGCACTCATCTTGTGCATTTACTGATGAATGGGAGAAATCGGCTTTTCTTTGGGCGGAGCTCTGACGAGCT
>JAJIBD010005064.1:0-10000 GCA_021461705.1 Cryptotis parvus | reverse complement strand
TATAGTGCATTTCAGTAGCCAGTGTTCTCTTCTGAATCAGAGATCTGATTCCTCCCAAAATGTCATGATAGAATAGACCTGCAAAAGAGTGAAAACTCCCCCTTGATATGACTATATCGATTATTTTGTTCTCTTAGTCTTTTTGAACTTAAAAATTGAGAATAAGTAATGTACAGCAGTCTGAAGCGTTCACTTATGGCTCCTATAGAGCAAGAGCTCTCTGGTCTGACAATATAATCAAACACTAATTCCCAGCCCACTATCCTTTGGGGACCTTGTATTTTGAAATAATTGTGGGGAAACATTATCTTCCAACACACCAGATCTTCATCTCAAGCAGCTGGAAATGAGGCTATGATTTAGTTCCTTTTTCGGTTTAATTTATACTTTAATAGTCTGATAAGACTTTTAGGTTTAATAGAATGTGTGTTTACATCCCCACACAATATGGGAAATGATAAGGAGATGTCTCTATTAAAACTAAGACTGACCCCAAAAAGCAACTGGTCTGGGTAGCTATTGTCAGAAGAAAATTTATTTATTCCCTTTAGTAAAATCAAATATAGCTAAGCTGTAAGATAAAAAATTAAAGCATGGCTTTTTAAAACACATTATGAGTGCATGATTATTTTTAAAGAAGAAAAAGCACATTCCTTTCAAATCTGGCATTATATAGACATAAATTGAGGTTGGTACTCGCTATAAACATCTCTAGCAACTATGCCAGAAATAGGTATTTACTTAAATAAGGACCAAAGGCAACATTTAAAATTGAAAAGAGTAACTGCTATATCCAAGCAACATGATTACAGGAAAGAAAGAAGATTTTCTTTCTTCAAAGTTTCTCCAATATTTTTATATTTTTGTGTCAATAATTACCTTCCAATTTGCACAAATGATGAAAAAGAAGATTCCTCTCCTATCTTTAATCAACTATAATAGCCCTTCCACCCTATGTGGGGGAAGCAATGATCATTCATACCTAGTTTGGCAAAGTAAGAAGTTCCAAAACAAAGTGTAAGGTTTTAAATATTATACTTCCCTGATAAGAACTATGGGAAATTAATATTTTAGAGAGAGAGTGAAAAGAACACTTTCCCAGTGGATATGCACGGACTGGCCAGTCTTCTCCTAACTTGGAAGATACTTTCTACCCGGACCAGCACTTTCATTATTAAGAAGCTGAGAGGTGAAGGTACTCTTTGACTTAGAGAATATTTTATTGGCAGGAGCTCCAAAGAGTTCTTTTCTTTAAACATTCACTGCGTTCAGTGTTTCCTATCACCTCAGGGGATTTACCGAGAATGCCAAGAAAGTCTGTTTTGCATCCTTAGGCAAAGGTTAGCCATTCCAGGGGTTTGGAGTGTGTCTCTCGTTTTCTTCTGCACAAAATAATACTGTTTCTGAATATTGTTTCCCACCCCTTGTAAGGTCTTCCAAGCAGCCTAAACAGCTTTAGGATAATTTACCTTATCACAGAATTTCATTTTTTTTTTGCTTTTTTTTGGGGTCACACCCGGCAATGCTCAGGGTTTCTCCTGGCTCTGCACTCAGGAATCACTCCTGGCGGTGCTCGGGGACCATATGGGATGCTGGGGATCGAACCCGGGCCGGCATGGGCCAGCCGCGTGCAAAGCAAACGCCCTACCCGCTGGGCTATCGCCCGGCCCCTATCACAGAATTTCAGAAAGTGCCACTAATATACAAACCCACTGTTTCCCAAGCCCATGAATACAACCATCTTCGTGGTCATATTAAGTGTTGGAAAAGCCTTGTGTCACCTTCTTGGACATAATTTAACATCCAAGAAGTCAGGCATTCCAGTCTCTCTCTCCCCCAATTTACCCTGGTCATCTGACCTAAGATATATGCAGAAATAGTTTCCCATAACCTGTGCTCAAAATCCTTGACATATATGGAAGTTACCTACTAGCAGAATTAAAGAGTTAGGATTGAGAACTTATACATGGTTCTATAAAACGAAAAGCAGAAAGAAAAACAGGTATTCAAACCCGAGAATAAGTAAACAAAAATATCTAACTGCATATTGGCAGACAGTTCTCCATAGATCTCCTGTATGCTTCTGCTTGGCCTATGACAACTAATATTTTGGATTGTCTGTTTATGCGCAGTCTTTTAATGTTTTGGTTTGGGGCCACACTGGACCCCTGACAATGCTCAGGGAGAAGAAGCATTGCCAGGTCAAACTGGTATTAGCTACGTGCAAGGCAAGCACTTTCATCCCTGTCCTATCTCTTCTGCCCCTTATGTAAACAGTTTTAGAAAACAGCCACTTCTGGGACAAAGAAAGGCTTCTTTTCCATTCGAGATAGTAATGATCACGTTTCTCTAGAAGGCAAACTTTGGGCTAGACTGCAAGCAATTCCCTTACACAACTGGAGGTTTCATAAGCTCATGGTCCTGCTGCTATGACAAAACCCCACTAAACGCACATCATAGCCCTGACACATCCATTGCCACATCTGTGGGGCTTTGGGAGCAAGGGACATGGGTGAGAACACAAAGCTCATGACCAGCCTCAAGTATTGAAGACCTTTAGGTTTTCACCCAAGAGGCTCTTGTCTTCTTCCAGATTCAGGAAATGGACAGACCAACTAGTTACCCTTCAAATGTGGCAAAATCTCAGCCACTTCATAATCCTTGACTCTTCTTAACAAGAGGTAGCCCACTGTTAGGATAAGAACCCTCCTTAACCATCACACAAGAGAATTTTGATTTTATAATCAAAACAAACAGGCATGTGAGTGGTTAAGCATTTGTGTGTGCCTTGCACTCATATGTACTTATCTCTGATGATTCACTAAAACAGAACATCCCCTGAACTTAGCAGCAGACATAATTAATGTCAGCTTCAGAGTCTTGTTAGTAGTTTCTCTGAATGTCTAACACGGGTGCTGCTGCTCTAACCCCAGCCCTATGGACAGTCACTCCCTTCCGTTGGAAAGGAACTTCCCAGGAGGAAGTGGGCCTTGTTCTCTTGAAAGCAGAGCAGAGTTTTTCTGGGAAAAGTGTGATTCAGAAAAAATAAAAGCTAAGATTTCAAAAAAATTCCAACTAAATCAAATAACTTTCAGTTAGAAAATAATAAAATATTCAAAAGTCATATGCAGAAGAGCTCAGAGCCAGGGAGTAAGTCCTGAGAACTGATGGATGTGGCCCCAAAAACAACAATATTAAAAAAAAAAACTTTTTTTGCTTCTGGGTCACACCAGGCAATGCTCAGGGGTTATGGCTCTGAACTCAAGAATTACTCCTGGCGGTACTTGGAGGACCACACAGGATGCCAGGGATTGAATCTGGGTCAGCTGCTTGCAAGGCAAACACCCTACCTGCTGTACTATTGCTCTGACCTTTTTTTTTTTATAAGAAAATTTTTTAAATAAGCAAACAAAACAAATAAATTGCCTTTTTGCATTTGATATGCCAAAAACCAGTAACAATAGACCTCATTCTCATGGCCTGAGGAATGGTTTGAGGCTCTTCCTTTTCCTGGAGCAAGTAGTTGCCCTTGGGCTTCACTAGCACAGATGCATGGAGATGTTACTGGTGCCTGCTTGAGCAAATCGATGAACAACAGGAAGACAAGCGATACAAGTGATTTAGCCTTGTTTCCAGACTGTTACAACTCACAATGGTTTGAAATTACATTATTCTATTAAATCAGACACTAGAAATTTTTTCATTTAATCCACATATATAGAATCCATCCACATCTATATATGTGGATGGTGTGCTAGAAAAAAAAAAGCAGGTTTAGGGAACTTCTAATTTGCTATTTATCCTCTTGCTTTATGCTAAGTTTGTGGAGTCTTATAGTATACCTATAAAAAATTGACAATATTTCTCATCAATTTATCCATAACACTGAAAGTTCAACTTCCAAAGTGTTTTGAGGGCCAGAGCGATAGCCCAGTGGGTAGGGCATTTGCCTTGCGCGGCGGCCTGTGCCGGCCTGGTTCGATCCCGAGTCCCATATGGTCCCGAGCCCGCCAGGATAATTCTTGAGTGCAGATCCAGGAGAAACCCTGGCATTGCCGGGTGTGACCCAAAAACAAACAAACAAACAAAAAAAAAGTGTTTTGAAGAGGAAGCACCAATATTTTATTATTGGTGGTGGTATGAGGTGACTTTAGGTTACACCAAGTGGTACTCAGGGGTTACTCCCTGCTCTGTGCTCAGGGGCAGCTCCTGGTGGTGGTTTTTTTTTTTTTTTTTTTTTTGGGTCACCCCGGCCGGGTTTCTGGCCTACCTCAGGATCCTCCTGGCGGTCTCGGGGACCTGGGATCCGGGACGCCCGGCCAGGCGGCGCAGGCAACGCCTACGGGCTACGCCCTCCGGTGGTGTTAAGGGTACCACGCAAAGCAAGTAATCTAATAACATTATTCAGGTACCTAAACTCTGCTCTGTCACTCCAGCTCTAGGCCAGTACTTAATGATAACTTTTTTAAATGAATATTGAATTTAATTCAAATTTAAAAAATTCTAAACATTCAGGCTGGAGAGATAATTCAATGGATTAAGTTTATGCTTCACATGCAGGAGACCAGACCAAGGTTCAATCCCTGCACCATGTGTTCCTCCAAGCACTTCCAGTTGTGTCCGCCTGAAAAAAAGTTCAAAGAGTTTCCTCCTCCCTTTGTTACTGCTATGGTCATGGTGTTGGGTGCTTGGCTATGGTGCTCACTCAAGCTCACTCACATTCTAGTGTAATGCAGGTACTCACCCCGTATTTGCCTGAAGCCCCACTTCTGGCCACCATGTTCACATATCTTTAGTGGTGGTTGGGAAACTTGAGGTGCAGTGCTCACACACACCTGGCTGCAATGAGAAAAACCTTTAGAGCTGGTCTCTGCAGTACACCCATATTGGGCCAGAGGAAGAGAGAACTGACAGAGGTTTGCACCTACCTGTGGATTCTCAGTTATGCTCTGTGTTCTAATTTGTTCCCTTCTATTTTGTGTCCACCTTTACTGCCCAGCTGAATACACTAAAAACCTAAAGATGATGACTTGCTTTACTCCTATAGACTTCAATCCCCATATCAGATCCATCAACTTCTGTGGCTTGCCCAAAATTTAAATCCCTATGATAGGGCCGGAGCAATAGTCCAGCAGGGAGCGCGTTAGCCTTGCAGGTGGCCGACCCAAGTTTGATCTCCAGTATCCCATATGGTCCTCCGAACATCACCAAAAGTAATTCCTGAGTGCAGAGTCAGCAGTAACCCCTGAACATCGGCGGTTGTGGCCCAAAAAAGGCAATAGACAGACAGACAGACAGACAGACAGACAGACAGACAGACAGACAGACAGACAGACAGACAGAGAAGACAGAAGACAGACAGACAGGGAAGATAGAAGATAGATAGAGATAGATAGATAGATAGATCCCTATGATAAATAGATGTAAACATAATGCTTGCTTCAAACATACTCCTTTTTTTTTTTTTTGGGTCACACCTGACAATGCTCAGGGGTTACTCCTAGCTCTGCACTCAGGAATTACTCCTGGCAGTCCTTGGGGGACCATATGGGATGCCGGGGGATCGAACCTGGGTCAGCTGCATGCAAGGCAAACTCCCTACCCGCTGAACTATCGCTCCGACCCTCAAACATACTCCTATGTAATATCTGGGACAAAGAACAAATTGGGTATAATAGTTCATTCTAGAGAATAAAGATAGGGTGATCAGGAAATCACCGGCCCAGAGCCTCACAACAAGTCAGACGACCCCCCCACTCCATGAGGACCTCCGTTTTCCACATCTGGACTTCCCCCTCGTCAGAACTCCACCCAGCAGACCAGCCTATCACAGCCCGGCTCATCGAGATCCACCCTGCTGCAGTCTTTTTAATCCGGCCCAGGTATGCTGATCCAGAGACAGACATGGGGCAGAGCTGCTACTGGCTCTCACTGGTGCCCAGCCGCTCATGAGGTGCCCGGGAGGGATGGCAGGTTCAAGCCCTGGCCCACCACCCAGCAGAGCCTCACAACAAGCCAGACGACCCTCCACCATGAGGACCTCCATTTTCCACATCTGGACTTCCCCTTCGTCAGAACTCCACCCAGCAGACCAGCCTATCACAGCCCCGCTCACGTGGCTGCAAGCGGCCGCGCGGTTCATCAATAAATCCTGGATTTTAAGATGACTACAAGAGTATGCTACCCACACGGCAGAGCCTGGCAAGCTACCCATGTCGTATTTGATATGCCAGATACCAGTAACAATTATAGACCTCATTCCCATGACCTGATGGAATGGTTTGAGGCTCTTTATGTTCCTGGAGCAAGCAGGTGCCCTTGGGCTCTACTAGCATGAGACAGGTCATATGGAGATGTTACTGATGCCTGCTCGAGCAAATCGACGATGAACGGGAAGACAGTGATCAGGAAATAGAAGGAAAAGCACACAACTAGCTATTTGTTATTTTGCAGGGAACTGATCAGCCTCCCAAAAGGAGTTCCGCAATACTCGGACCCAATTTATGAAACTGAAGGTTCTGTGTTCCGCTCAAAGATCATATTTGATGTGTCAATGCCACATTCTTCAGTGCCCTAGGAACCATCTGTGCCAGGGATAGAACTTGGAGCAATGTATGTTCCCCAATCCTTTAAGCTAAATCCATTCTCTTTCATTTATACTTTCAAAGTCTGTGCCCTGTGACTCTATTATCTGGGGAAAATAAACCTTAAAATTTTAAAATTCCTTTGGTTAGGTTTCTCATATTTGCATGTGGAAATACAGATATCTTTACCCTTTGTTCCTGTTTCTTTAAATAGGGTCAGATTTGCTTTCTATATTTATAAAGTTTTACATATCACAGGGGACTGAAAGTTAAGGGAAAGGGGAACTTAGGGTGGTTTTTCTCTCTCTAGAACCACCCCTAACTAGAAAAGATTTGGTTCTCATGTGCCCTTTGTCTCTGGCTCTTTCTCACACCCTCTGTCAAAGAATCCCAGCTATAGGGATATGTAAGGCCCCCACACTGTCAGGTACTTGCAATGCCCAAGATAACAAGTTCTGAGGCCACTGTGTAATCAACAGAGATCATCAGTGATGAGCAGCTGCGCATGAATCCTAGCTCCTGTTTGAGTAGTGCTCACTGACCTCAGCCACCCCCGCCAGAAGCACAGTTCCCTAAGGGCTCTAGAAGTAATAGAAACAGTTTATAAAATCAAACAAGGAACTGTGTTAAAAAGCAATCGTTTATTTCTAACAATATAAAATTTCATAATTTTCAGTACTGAAAGGCCTCAGTTCTATAGTAAAACAGAAATATTAAGTGTCATAAGTCAGGCATTATTTAAACATCTAAACCTGACCTGAGAAAATAGCTTTGTGGTCTGAGCATATGCTTTGTATACAAAAAACAGAACTGAACCCAGACATACCTGACACTAAATTCCATGATCCTTATAACTTCACAGTGCTGGTCCTCACTGTAAGTACCGTGGAAGGTAGGGCTAGGCATTCGTATGACCTCCACTTTACAAAAATTAACGATGCTGGGTTAGAGAGACAGTATAGAGATTAAAGTCTTGTACATGATCAATCCCAATTTGTTCCCAAGAAGCCCATGTGGCCCCCAAACACCACCAAGAGTGATTCCTGAGCAAAGAGCCAGGGATAAGCTCTGAGCACCACCAGGAGTGATTCCTGGGCATAGAGCCAGGGATAAGCTCTGAGCACCACCAAGAGTGATTCCTGAGCAAAGAGCCAGGATGCTCTGAGCCCATCAGGAGTGATTCCTGAGCAAAGAGCCAGGGATAAGCTCTGAGCACCACCAGGAGTGATTCCTGGGCTAGGCCCGGGGATAAGCTCTGAGCACCCCAGGGTGATTCTGAGCATAGAGCCAGGGATAAGCTCTGAGCACCATCAGGAGTGATTCCTGGCAAAGAGCCAGGGATAAGCTCTGAGCACCACCAGGAGTGATTCCTGAGCATAGAGCCAGGGATAAGCTCTGAGCACCATCAGGTAGGGCCCAAACTGCCTCCTTTTCTTGGAAACAAACAAACAAATAAGAACCCAGAAAAAGGATGTTATTTGCCAAATCTACAAATAAGACAAGTTCAAAATTCCTTAGAGAGAGAGAGAGAGAGAGAACTAAACTAGAGAATCAAAATGGCAAGCCATTCAAAAGTGAGAAGCAATTGCTAAACAAGTATGTGGGAGAAGGGCCATAAGTAACTATTTGAAGCAGGGCCTGTGGATTCTATTTTAAAAACATTTGGGGGACCAAGGAGGTATCTTGAACTGGGGTACATGCTTTGCATGCAATAGGCCCAGGGTCAATCCCCCAGAACCATAGGGAGCAGCCCCCAGTACCAGTAGTGAAGAGGACTGTTGGGTGTGGCCTAAAAATGAAGTTAAAAAGGAAGAAGATGAGAAGAGAGAAGAAGCAGAAGCAGGAGGAGGAGGAGATGGAGGAGGAGAAGGAGGAGTCCAAAGAGACACCTATAAAATCTACAGGTTGGGGGCGGAGTGATATCACAGCAGGTAGGGCATTTACCTTGCATGTGACCAGCCCGGATTTGATCCTCAGCATCTCATATGGTCCCCCAAGCACCGCCAGGAGTAATTTCTGAGCGAAGAGTCAGGAGTAATCTCTGAGCATTGCCAGGTGTGACCCCCAAAAAAGATAAATAAGTAGATAGACGAGGCCAGCAGACCAGCCTATCAGAGCCCGGCTTGCGCAGTCGCTTGCTCCACGCGGTTCATCAATAAATGCTGGATTTTAAGATGGCTACAAGAGTATGCTACCCGCACGGCAGAGCCTGGCAAGCTACCCATGTTGTATTTGATATGCCAGATACCAGTAACAATTATAGAACTCATTCCCATGACCTGATGGAGGGTTTGAGGCTCTTTATGTTCCTGGAGCAAGCAGGTGCCCTTGGGCTCTACTTTGCATGAGACAGGTCATATGGAGATGTTAGTGGTGCCCGCTCGAGCAAATCGATGATGAACGGGAAGACAGTGATACAGTGAAGTAGATAGACAGACCGACAGACCGACCGACCAACCAACAGACCGACAGACAGACTGACAGAGAGACAGACAGACAGAGACAGACAGTCAGATAGACAGAGACAGACAGACAGATGGTCGGTCAGACAGACAGACAGACATACGACAGACAGACATACAGATGGTCAGACAGACAGACATACGACAGACAGACATAGACAGAGAGATAGGATAGATAGAATGATAGATAGATAGATAGATAGATAGATAGATAGATAGATAGATAGATAGATAGATAGATAGATAGATAGACAGATGATAGGATGGAGGGATGGATAGATAGATAGATAGATAGATAGATAGATAGATAGATAGATAGATAGATAGATAGATAGATAGATAGATAGATAGATAGATAGATAGATAGATAGATAGATAGATAGATAGATATGATATGATATGATATGATATGATATGATATGATATGATATGATATATGATATGATATGATATGGTATGATATATGCTTGTAGCATTTTCTCCCCACTTAGCTCAGTGCGATAAAGCTGGAGGACAGTGCTTGACTCACCACTCACAGCCCTCTTGTGAGGGTTGCATTTCACGTTGCCTGGTACCAACCAAACTCCCTGGCCCCTCAGGGAACCCCTGCAGCCTGGTCTCTGGTGGGCAAAGGCACTAGCTTCTCCTGGGTCTCCACCTAGCACCTGAGTAATGGGATGGCAATCCGGCTCAAGAGGGTGTGTAGCGGGGGATGGAGGGTTCAGGATTCCTGAACAGCAAGTAAAAGAGCAGTCACCCAAAGGTCAACCACCTTACAGTCCCTCTCTGACAGGACAGGAACAGAAGCAATCCTGGAGAGCCTGGCAGGGGAGCTCAGGGAGTGGGTAGGGATGGGTGGGGGTGGAGCAAATGATGAGATCACAGGCGCTCATCAGGATAGCTGGAGCCAAAAGAGCAAAGGATCCCAGCAGAGAGCATCAAAGCACTGATGAC
>JAJIBD010005063.1:0-28821 GCA_021461705.1 Cryptotis parvus | reverse complement strand
GGTTCGATCCCTGCATCCCATATGGTCCCCGAGCACCGCCAGGAGTAATTCCTGAGCACAGAGCCAGGAGAAATTCCCTGAGCATTGCTGGGTGTGACCCAAAAAGCAAATAAATAAATAAATAAATAAATAAAATTAAAATAAATAATAAAGCTAGTGGCAACACATCAACAATTAAAAAAAAACAAAAGAGACTATATTCAGCTAAGAGATTTTATTAAAAAAAACTCAATTCAAAGTTTTAAAATCTCTATGTCATAGGACCCAATAATGTTACTGCAATAACTCTAGCTGTACACACAATTACTAACATGAGAATATATATGTATAATTGCAGTTAGTCCAACACTGCTTACAATTGCCACAATATGTATATATTTTGATTTATTAGTTTATATTTTCAATAGTGTTGATACTTGTGGTCATTGTGTAGTTATGCCTCCTCACTACCACCCAAAATTTCAGCCATGCATTGTGTCTAAATCCTGTTTGTTCTTTATCATCCACCCAGCTCCTAGTGTGATGAAAAGTCTAAAACAAAAATCTCTGGGTTTTTTACACAAGAGTGAAATTTAGAGTGACATAACACCTAGCAGAGTCAAGAGTGATTCAAGATAACAGGTGGGTAGTGCAAAGTGTTCATCATGTTAAAATAGGACTGGGCTAAAATACTTTCTCAGAAGCAACTAAAGCTGCAGACTGGTAAATCAGCATTCCAAACATAAACAGAAATGGGCCGCACTCTACATGAAAATTGAACTGTATAATCCAATGTCTATCTAGACTACAGTTAAGTATGCAGGTCACCCTCTGGTGAATTAATGTTGGAAATTATGTGGAGGGAGGAAAAAGCATCATCTACTTTTTTCAGCTATAACATTTGACTTTCTCAAAAGAAACTTATATTTTTATTTTATACTCACGTTTGAAACATTTGAGTTGTGGTAAGTACAGCAAGTACAATTTATGGATAATTTAGTATATAAGGAGGACAAGAAACATTTTTCTTCAGTGTTCTATTAATGATCACAGGGAGAGACCTGTGACCAGCCACTCATGGGGCGCCTGGAGGGATGGTGGGTTCTAGCCCTGGCCCACCACCCCAGCAGAGCCTCGCAACAAGCCAGACGACCCCCCCACTCCATGAGGGCCTCCATTTTCCACATCCTGACTTCTCTCTCGTCAGACCTCCACCCAGCAGACCAGCGGCCGCGCGGTTCATCAATAAATGCTGGACTTAGAGATGCTTACAAGAATATGCTACCTGCATGGCAGAGCCTGGCAAGCTACCCGTGTTGTATTTGATATGCCAAATACCAGTAACCATTATAGACCTCATTCCGAATGGATTGAGGCTCTTTATGTTCCTGGAGCAAGCAGATGCCATGGGCTCTACTAGCATGAGACAGGACATATGGAGATGCTACTGGGGCCCGCTCGAGCAAATCGATGATGAACGGGAAGACAGTGAAGACACACAGTGATTCTATTAATGACCTTTATTTCAGTTATAGATCACTAACTTGATTATGATATTATTCATCAAGAATGATTAAGTGCAAATAGACCAATAAAAAATTGTTAACTCACCCAGAGTAACCCAAAATATTAAAGTGTTATTTACATTTAACAATATTTGATAAAATGTTATCAAGCTGAGAAAAATCATTAAAATCATTAAATCATTAATATGACCTCAAAGGAAATATAAGCTATTATAAAAAATCATTGAATTTTTTGTAAATATATTTTTATAAATTAAACAAAGTGAAAATTTCTATTATGATTGAAATTTTTATTTTAAAAAAAGCTAGGAAAGCTTACTTACAGCCTGCCTTATTTTTTTTTTTTCTTTTGGGTCACACCCAGTAATGCTCAGGGTTACTCCCTGACTCTGCACTCAGGAATTACCCCAGCAGTACTCAGGGTACCATATGGGATTCCTGGGGAATCAAACCCAGGTCTGCCCTTGCAAGGCAAACGCCTTACCAATGCTGTGCTACGCTCTGGTCCCTGCCTTATTCTTTACATTAAATTACACTTCTCTCCCACCTTGCATTGCCAGTGCGACCACAGGCATTCCCTGAAACACAGAGCCAACCAATCCCACTTGGCAGGTGTTGAGCTAACACTTGAGGCCCATTTGATGTGCACAGTGCTAGGTGTTATTCTGCCACATGAGTTCCCAGGCATACATGGCATCAAACTAGAGTGCTTTGCAGAAACAGGAAAATTCTAGTGCTGCTCCAGTTTATCTTCTTGAATATTTTTCTTCTTCTTTCACCAATTTCCCGCTTTTGATAGGTTCAACCTTAATTTTTGTATACTGATTTAGTTCCATATTTATATGAAATTAAAGAAAGCTATCTTAGCATTCACATATCACAGCATTCCTGCAGTGATGTCATCTTAGAATAACAGCTACTTAATTTATATAATCTCAGATTAGTTTACCAATTGTTCTTTTGAATGAGTCAAGTTATTTAATGCCAAGCTAATGGTAAAATCTATTTCTTAAGATTTACAAAGATAATAGCATAACAATGCTCTCATATTATTCTGAAATGTCCTTTAAAATTTTATTACCAGCTGCAACAGTAGAAATTAATTTCAATACTAATTATCTGAAATTAAGGTGAACATGAGTTGGAAGATAATGTAAACATTGAAAAATTATTTTGCCTCCCAATAATGTAGCACTATTATTTCAATTCCCACCCAAATAGAATGACCTATGGCTTACTTATCTTGAGGGAAACATAATTATCTACTACATCCTCAGCTTCATAGATTACTAAAACAAATTGGAACTTGGGTTTACTTAGGAAATAGTACTTCATGATTTAATATGTGATGATTTAGAAAACTCAAGTGCAATTCTATAACCTTAAAACATTGAGAAAAGAAACAATTTAGACTGAGCTGAGACAAAGTTTTACTAATTGATACTAGTGAATATTAATACTAATTAATACTAAGTGCTAATTAATAAAAAAAGTATTGCTAATTAAATTTAAAGAGTGCTCAAAGCCACTTGCAAATTATTCATTATTCACACCAATAATGAACAACCAGAAAAACAAACCTCATATTTTAGTAATTGAAAGTTAATTTGGTCTATATTATTTGCATGTTATTAAGAAGCTAAGGAATATTTTAACACTCTTGGTTCATATGTATATTTTTTAACCACCTTTTCAAAGTAAGCTCAGAAAAGACTCAAAACTGATGATTCATCATTTCTCCCTCAATATTACTTTACTTATTAATAATTTTAAAAGTATCTCCCTTTTTAATAATTTTGTGAAATGTTTTCTGCATTACATATGCTTGTTACAGCAACAAAAACAAGTTGAAAACACATATGTGCACCAACATTAAGAGCAGCACTTAGTACAGTAACTAATACATCAATAGCAACCTACTCATTGATGAGTGGATAAAGAAATGCTGGTGTGTATATACAACAGAATATCTATTCTGTTATAAGAAAAGATAAAAACATCCAATTCACTGCCACTTTGTTGGAACTAGATCAAATGATCTAGATGAACACCCTAAAATCTGGTTTGATATATACTGTTGACTAGTAATTTACTACATTTATATTTTAACATGTACTAGAGTAAAATCAATCAATGTACTTTCTAATCTGTGTTGTAACTCGTTTCTATTCCCATAGGGTATATATGTGTTCTCTGTCTCTATTCCTTTCTTTCTTTTTCTCTGCTACATATCACCCCATCTAAAATATGGACATGCCTTTTATTAAAATTTTGAAATTTGAACATTTTGATTGTCTTTATTATCTATTGATTTATGTATAAGTCTTTTTTCATTTTTTATAATATGACTTGTGTTTTCTTATATTTAATTAATAATATGGATAATTTGTCTTCATTTCACAATTATAATTGTTGTATATCATATTTTTTGAATTTGAGTACATAAGGTGATCCAGTTATTTTTATATAGTCTTAATTACCAAAGCAATATTATCATGTTTGATTATATCCAAAATTTGTATTAAATCATTATTTTACTTAAGATATTTAGAATTCTACTTAGCATTTAAAATGCATTTCCTGGGGGCAGGAGGGATAGTCCAGCGGGTAGGGCATTTGCCTTGCAGCGGCGGGTGTGTGCCGGCCCGGGTTCGATTCCCGGCATCCCATATGGTCCCTCAAGCACCACCAGGTGTAATTCCTGAGTGCAGAGCCAGGAGTAACCCCTGAGCATTGCTTGGTGACCCAAAAGGCAAAATAAAATAAAATAAAATAAAATAAAATAAAATAAAAATAAAATAAAATGCATTTCCTGAATTCGTGCTATTTTTATTTTAGTTTTAGAATATTTTACTTACCTAAGGTAGTCTACGCCATCTTAAAATTCCTCATTTTTTTTACTTCTTGTTTGTTTGTTTGTTTGTTTGTTTGTTTAGGGCCACACCCTGCAGTGTTCAGTGTCTACTTACCCATGGCTCTTTTCTCAAGATTCACTGCTGCTGGTGTTCAAGGACATGGATATATGAAATTAAATCAATCACTTCTAAAGCCTGTGCCTTCACTGCACAACCTCCCACACTGTGTTCAGTGGAAACTGGCATTTTTGTTGATGATTGGCTAAACTAGCCAGTCCTAGGATCCTTCTGTGGAGAGAAAGAAATTAATTTGTGGGGGTAAGTTCAAAACTTAGGGGTCTCCAGTACTGTACCCAGTGACTCCTGAGGATCTATGTGGTGACAGCATTTGTAAAAACACTGGACTATCTTTCAGCCTTACTACAATAATTTACGCTTTAATATTTTGTTAACCCTCTAAATATAGCATTTAGAGGTTAACAAAATATAATGCTATATTTAGAGGTGACTACAAAGGGTATGCACCTGCACGGCAAGCCTGGCAAGCTGCTGTGTTGTATTTGATATGCCAAATACCAGTAACAATTATATTAGTTCATTTCCATGACCTAATATAATGGTTCGAGGCTCTTTATATTTCTGAGCAATCAGATGCCCTTGGGCTCTACTAGCATGAGACAGGACATATGGAGATATTACTGGTGCCCACTCTAGCAAATAGTTGATCAACGGGAGGATAGTGATAGCCATAGTGATTTTGTTAACACAAAAAGCCAAAAGAATCAAATAGCATTTCTAATATTAAGTGGAGCAAAGAAAGCCTTTTCAACAGGTGGTGCTGGGAAAACTGGGTAGATACATTTAAGAAAATGAACTTAGTCCTTCTTCTTACACCATACACAAAGGTCAGATCAAAATGGATCAAAGATCTCAACATCAGACATGAATCCATAAGGTACAAAGAAGAACACATAGGAAAAAATGCTTTAAGACATCAAATCTAAGGGCATCTTCAAAGATGAAACAGCACTGATAAAGCAAATGAAAGGAAAGATAAACAAATGGGAATATAAAAACTTAAAGCTTCTGCACCTCAAAAGAAGCAATGATCAAAATACAGAGACAGCCCACAGACTGGGAGAGAATTGTTACTTACTTCCCTACTGATAATGGGTTAATATCCAG
The DNA here is from genome assembly GCA_021461705.1 of Cryptotis parvus. NCBI lineage: Eukaryota > Metazoa > Chordata > Mammalia > Eulipotyphla > Soricidae > Cryptotis > Cryptotis parvus. Next base: position 23,276 of record JAJIBD010005063.1, on the reverse strand, counting down.
AATATATCTGACACTGGTAGAACTCTACAATAAGAAAGCAGCAAACCCCATCAAAAAATGGGGAGAAGAAATGAACAGAAACTTCCAAAAAGGATAAATTTGAATGGTCAAAAGGCATGTGAAAAGTTGCTCTTCATCACTAATCATCAGGAGATGCAAATCAAAGCAACAATGAGGTATCATCTCAAGCCACAGAGACTGGCACACATCCAAAACAGTACAACCAGTGTGTCGGGCGCTCCGCCGGGTCCCCGACAGTGCCGGGAAGCGAGTTCCCTTCTACCCTCCGAAGCAGGCGAGGAATGGATGAACACTCAGGAGTCCGATGCGGTTTTAAAAAGACTTTACTTATCACAGGTTCAGGCATACAAATCAGCAAAAGGAAAAACCCGATGCTTAGGATTCCAGGCTAGAACCCCAGCCACGTGTAGGCCAAGATGGCGACCACCACGTGTGAAACTTCCAAGGGGAATAAACGCTCACAAGGCGAGATCCCACCAGGAAGAAGAAACCGGGAGAGCGGGAACCGGCAAGTTTATCCCCCCCCCCCCCCGCAACTCAGACCTTCCTCCCATTGTTATGGAAAGCAGGGAGGGTCCAATGCCCTTAGGTAGTCCCTCCCTGCATCTCACCTAGGGCCTTTACTGTGCTAATGTTTTGAGCCGGAATGCCTTTGAAATATAGAGAAGGGGGTTTCTGAGATGGCATGTCACTGTACCAAAGACCAACACCAATGCCAGTTAAATATTTCTCCAAGCCTTCACAAGTCTCCTCTACTTCATTGTAGTTTTATATTTTATCAGGGAGCCATGCTTGTTTGTTTGGAAGCAAACAGCATTTCTCTCTGGTCTAATTACTTAGGTGTCCTTACGTGGCCAGGCTAATATGCTGGTAAGATCTAGCTAGTCCCACGATGATTGTGATAGCATGGGAGAATATTTATACCAGCTAGTACAGCATACATGGTCAGATAAACTGCCACATTTAGACTACCCCCTTATCTACGGAGTGATTTGCGGGAGGCAATCCAGAGCAGATGCAGCGGCCCTTAGGAGTCCTGCAACACCGGTGCTTGCTTGATGCGGGAGAAAGGGACTCTCATCCACTGCTGATGGGAGTGCAAACTGTTCCAATCCTTTGGAAAACAATATGGACGTTCCTTCAAAAACTAGATATTGAACTCCCATTTGACCCAGCAATACCACTCCCAGGAATATACCCAGGAGACCCAAAAACCCACAGAAGAAACTCAAACTGCACTTCGATGTTCATTGCAGCACTGTTCACAATAGCCAGAATCTGGAAACAACCTGGATGCCCAAGAACAGAAACCTGGCTAAAGAAACGGTGGTACATCTATCTACACAATGGAATACTGTGGGGCGCCCGCCGGGTCCCCGACAGTGCCGGGAAGCGAGTTCCCTTCTACCTCCGAGCCGGCGAGGAATGGATGAACACTCAGGGATCCGATGAGGTTTTAAAAAGACTTTACTTATCACAGGTTCAGGCATACAAATCAGCAAAAGGAAAAACCCGATGCTTAGGATTCCAGGCTAGAACCCCAGCCACGTGTAGGCCAAGATGGCGACCACCACGTGTGAAACTTCCAAGGGGAATAAACGCTCACAAGGCGAGATTCCACCGGGAAGAAGAAGCCTGGGAGAGTGGGAACCGGCTAGTTTATACCCCCGCAACTCAGACCTTCCTCCCATTGTTATGGGAAGCAGGGAGGGTCCAATGCCCTTAGGTAGTCCCCTCCCTGCATCTCACCTAGGGCCTTTACTGTGCTAATGTTTTGAGCCGGAATGCCTTTGAAATGTAGAGAAGGGGGTTTCTGAGATGGCATGTCACTGTACCAAAGATCAACACCAATGCCAGTTAAATATTTCTCCAAGCCTTCACAAGTCTCCTCTACTTCATTGTAGTTTTATATTTTATCAGGGAGCCATGCTTGTTTGTTTGGAAGCAAACAGCATTTCTCTCTGGTCTAATTACTTAGGTGTCCTTACGTGGCCAGGCTAATATGCTGGTAAGATCTAGCTAGTCCCACGATGATTGTGATAGCATGGGAGAATATTTATACCAGCTAGTACAGCATACATGGTCAGATAAACTGCCACATTTAGACTACCCCCTTATCTACGGAGTGATTTCGGGAGGCAATCCAGAGCAGATGCAGCGGCCCTTAGGAGTCCTGCAACAACTCCCCCTGATTAGTTTACTAATAAAAATTGAAAAGGTAAGAAATATTTAGTAATGTACAGAAAATTAAGATAAGAAAAAACAATTCCAATTGCAAAATGATAATACATGTTACTTTAGGATCCTAACTTGTTTTTGGACCCAAAGCAAAGTTCAAGATAAAGTGTTTTTAGCTGTCTGATTATAACGGACTATAGTTTGCACTGTCCATAATTTGTGAGAGTCAATTTGCTATATTTTATGTAAAGTCGGGTGTCTGGAACAAAGTCTGTGGGGCTACTTCTGGAACAGCAATAGCGGTGATCATATGAGTATGAGTCTTTGGAGAGCAGCTATCAGGAACTCCGTTGAATTGTCAGGAACACTGGATTGGGTCTCAGGAACACTGGAACAAGTATCTCGAATTCTGGAACAGGAGTCTTGAGTGCTGGAACAGGTGTCTGGAACATCGGTGTGGGCGTCTTGCAGGGCTTCTTCAGCAAGGGAACATTGGCACCGGTAACTGTACCTGTAGCTTAGGCGAGACAAAAACACTTTTCGAGGTTAATCACAAGTAGGGATTTTAAGGCTTTGTAGGGATCCAAGTTTGGGATGGAGAGAAGAATATAAAGAAGCTCCAACATGGGTGGAGCAGGGAAATAAGTATGAGAATTGATGATTTTAAAATTGATAAATCTAGTGGATCAGCAGTGGAGTTGATGAATGTAATAGAGGTTTGTAGTGGTCAGAAATTGAGAAGGTAGTAGTTGAGACATAACATAGACACAACATTAATCACAAACATAATGGTGGCCACCACATGCACACACACGCACACATACATTTGATCGATCAATATCTTACAGCTGTATATGTGACCCATTTAGGGTGATAAATGGTAACGAGTCAAGCGCTTCATAAATATAAAGCCGGCAAATGATGGTGAGAAAGTGTCTTTTCCTGTGAATAGAGCATTGGGAAAAAATTAGTTTTGCAAATTATTAAATTTTTTAGCGAGCACTGTTTTAGGAGTCTCGGAGTATTGAGCACTGTAGCGCAGGTTTACTGGATTCCAATATCTCATCCTGTGAACAGAATCATTAGAAAAACAATTTTTCATTGATTTAGCAAACATTTTTGTAATGAGCACTGTGATCAGAGTCCAAAGCCTCGAGCAACATAGAAAGAATCTGCAGCAGCCAAGTTCTTTTTCTGTAAATCTTTGAACAAAAGCATTAAAATTTTTTATTAGTTGTTAGCAGATTTTGATATTGAGCACTATACTTGGAGTTCACCCTTTTTCTCCTTTTTTAATTTTTAATTTTTTATTATTATTTTTTTACCTGTAAACAAAACATTAGAAAACTTATTAGTTTTTAAAACCTTGACACTGAACATCATACACGGCAGTCTATTTTTTTTTAAAACCTGAAGAAACTTTATTAGTCATTTTTATAGATAAAAACCTTAGAAAAGTCTTACAAAATATCTTCTTCTTGAGGGTTATTCAGGTGCTTTCACCTTTAAACACTTCAAAGCAGCAAGGAAACATTAAGACACTTACACATTAAACACTTAGAAAATACATATTTTTTTTATGGTACCTTTTTGGAGGGTTATTTAGGTGCTTTTACCTTTAAACTCGCTCCAAGGCAGTTTTTTTTTTTTTTTTTTTTTTTAGGAAAGAAAGGGGTTATCTCCAGCGAAAGCATCAACAGGCTGCAATGCAAGGTTATTTTTATTATAGACGACCCAAGATCAACAGGCTGCAAAGCAAAATTATTGTTATTTAAGATGGACCATGTTTAACAGGCTGCAAAGCAAGGTTATCATTATTAAGAAATGAACCAATTCGGGAGGTTTGAACAGTTTGCAATTTAAAATTAAGACTTTATATTGAAAGAAATTAGGTGCTTTTAAACCTGCAAGCCATTTATAAACAGTTTTTACTTAGGTGAATTTACTGGTTTTTGAGTTTGCATCAGTGTTTTTAGCGGCTCTCCTTGAGACAAGTTTAAGGTGAATAATGTTAAAGATACCTGTTTTTTTGTTGCTTTAATAATCGAATTTTGAAAGTTTTTTGAGCACATTTAACACTTTGTTTTTAGCCATAACATTTACCATAAATCATTCGCCAAAACTATCCATTTGCCAGAAGTCATTTGCCATAAATATCCAATTACATAACTTAATTGTCTGCAAACCTCCAGCCACGTGGGACGGAGCACAGACAAATAAAAGGCGGACAATTTAGTCCGGTTTATCTTTATGGAAAGCTATGGTACTTATGAAGGTGGCAGGCAGCTGTAGATTGAGCCTAAAGCTTTTTTCCAGCTGAATTAAGTAAAGATGCCACCAAGAAATCTGTCTTTTTCATTTCCTTAAACCAAAGGTCCAGGAAAGCATTTACTTTAAACTTAACAACTTGCTCTCCAGTACTTGCACTCTGCTCCCGTTGGGGAGGTGCAGTTTTATCACAAAAAATCACAAGAGTTAGCATCAGAAAAGACCAAAATAAAGAATGGTTTTGAGGAATGTTGCGAAGCTCCCAGAGCTTTGCTCTTTGATTGTTAAATTTAGAACAGGAGGAACTACGAGCCTTTAGGAGGCCTGGGCAGGCTTCGGGAATTAATCTGTTCCTTCCCATCCTCATCAGAGTTTGTAATAATTTTAGGGAATCCCTCATCTTGAGATTCAGTCTCCATTAGAGGGGCGTCTCCACCTTTGGAGGTATTAACTCCGGGCAGATTTTCAGTTTGAGAGTCTGCCTCCTCTGGAGGTTTCTTTTCTTCCTCTAGGTTATCGTTAAGCTTTAAAATTTGTTTGCTAGATTTAATTTCACGACTTTCTGAAAGAAAAGCCGGAGTTACAAAAGTTACCACTTTTACTAGCACCTGAAGAAACAGGTGAAGCCAGAACAAAAAAAAAGCTTCCAAGAGGGAAGCCCATTTTTAACTCACGGTTTGAATGCTGTTCCCAGCTTCAGGAAAAGTTCTTTAACATCTCGGTGGGACCTCCAGATGCTTCGAGCCCGCCCAGGGACGCCAAATGTCGGGCGCTCCGCCGGGTCCCCGACAGTGCCGGGAAGCGAAGTTCCCTTCTACCTCCGGCCGGCGAGGAATGGATGAACACTCAGGGATCCGATGAGGTTTTAAAAGACTTTACTTATCACAGGTTCAGGCATACAAATCAGCAAAAGGAAAAACCCGATGCTTAGGATTCCAGGCTAGAACCCCAGCCACGTGTAGGCCAAGATGGCGACCACCACGTGTGTAACTTCCAAGGGGGAAAACGCTTACAAGGCGAGATTCCACCGGGAAGAAGAAGCCTGGGAGAGCGGAACTGGCTAGTTTATACCCCCCACAACTCAGACCTTCCTCCCATTGTTATGGGAAGCAGGGAGGGTCCAATGCCCTCTGGTAGTCCCTCCCTGCATCTCACCTAGGGCCTTTACTGTGCTAATGTTTTGAGCCGGAATGCCTTTGAAATGTAGAGAAGGGGGTTTCTGAGATGGCATGTCACTGTACCAAAGATCAACACCAATGCCAGTTAAATATTTCTCCAAGCCTTCACAAGTCTCCTCTACTTCATTGTAGTTTTATATTTTATCAGGGAGCCATGCTTGTTTGTTTGGAAGCAAACAGCATTTCTCTCTGGTCTAATTACTTAGGTGTCCTTACGTGGCCAGGCTAATATGCTGGTAAGATCTAGCTAGTCCCACGATGATTGTGATAGCATGGGAGAATATTTATACCAGCTAGTACAGCATACATGGTCAGATAAACTGCCACATTTAGACTACCCCCTTATCTACGGAGTGATCTTCGGGAGGCAATCCAGAGCAGATGCAGCGGCCCTTAGGAGTCCTGCAACAGAATACTATGCAGCAATCAGAAAAGACGAAGTCACGGAACTTACATGAAAATGGATGGACATGGAGAGTATCATGCTGAGTGAAACTAGTCAGAAAGTAAAGGACAGATATAGAATGACTGCATTCATTAGTGGCAAATAAATATATACTAGTACTCTTCTAATTATGAGAAATGTTAGTGCCACACTAGTACTGAACAATGAACGTACACAAAGGAGTTACATGATAATCCCTAAATGTCTGTAGGGCAAGTCACAATGTATGAGAGAGAGAGAGAGAAAGAGAGAGAGAGAAATAAGAGGTAATAGTGCCTGCTATAGAGGCAGGCTGGATGAGGGAGGGAGGGAACTTGAGGATATTGGTGATGGGAATGGGGTACTGGTGGAGGTAGGGGTGCTGGAAAAATGTATGACTAAAACCCAATCATGAACAACTTTTAATTGTACGTTGCATGGTGGTATAATAAAAAATAAAATAAAATAAAATAAAATAAAATAAAATAAAATAAAATAAAATATATAGTCTATTGCTTACATTGTCCGATCAACAAAATATGAAAATTCATTCAATATATGCAAGCCGATATTTGTTCATCATTTTATGCATAGGAATTACAGTGTTATGAACATGAAGTTTCTAATCTTAACAGCAGATAGTTTCCACAGAAAGAAATATCTTCACTTTTTATATATTGAAGATTAAAGAAATGCATTAGTGGCATATAAATATAAGCAACTCTTATGCTTACTATATATTCCTTAAATTCATCTCCTTTTTATGTCTATAATTTTACATATATCAAGTGTCCTTAGTTAATAAGATTGACCTTTTTAGCTCTGCTCACATTTGATTCTTTCTATCTTGATATTGAGCTTTCTTTATCAGGAGTTCTTTAACTACACTTGAAATTTCTCTCTCACCATTAAATCATTTTTTGGGGTTTGAAAATATACTCATCAATCTTAAGAATAGTGTGCCAGAAGTGTCTTCACTTGTGATAAGGTCATTTATAAACGTCTGGAGATGGAATAAAGGAATGAAGAGTAGGAGGTTTACTTTCAACTCATTTTAATTTTTTAAAAATCAAAGTTAGAAATATTATGGTAATAATTTAATTATGTCGAATTGTATTATTGACTCATATATCAAAATTAACAAAAATCCTTTTTTAATGTTGAAAAGTTCGACATTTGGGGGTTCTAATTCCAGAGAGAGATTTTAATATATTTCATAAGCACTTCAGACATATTTTTATATCATTCACTTTCCTAAATATCGTTTTGCTAGTACTATAACAGAGTATACTATTAAATACATTATAAAAGATTAGACTATAATTTCTTTTGGCACTCTATTTATGTTTACTACTTACTTCAAAGGACGTTCAGGATGTAGAAGAGTTATTTTCCCAGGGGTGCAAATGAAAAAATTATCTTGTCAGCTGTTCTCGTAGACAAGTGATACAGAGGCAGTTTTAGCAAAGGCATAGTCTCCTTTTAACCAGAAATGATTTGTGTGTTTTCTTGAGGCAATGTCTATTTGTAGCAGTGTTAACATTGACATCAGTAGGTAGAAAATGACAGCGGAAGACAAATGGCCTTCAGGTACAGAAATCACCAACTGAGAGTTTTGGCCTTTGGGAAAATGTCAGGGTGACCATGAATAACTACAGATCACAAAAAGGACCACAGACTGAAACACTAGCCTAGGTAAAGGTCATATCCCTACAATGATCCCTGCAGCACACTAAGAGGTATAGTGTCACTAAAATAAATATCCAGGAAAGACAATGAAAGTGCTAAATATATATTCCTTTGAGCATTAAGAATAGTGCTTTTAATTAAAGTATGTGTTATTTGTATGTGCATAGTTATTTTGTGTGCCCCAGTTACACTGATAATTAATATGGGAAATAATAATGAGAAAAGAAAGATGATTCCAGTTATTCATTATCCATATTCCAATAGTTCCTCAGAGCTCCATCCAAGAGAAAACCTGATTTTTCCCCTATAGTTTCATCAGTAAATGCTCGAGATGAGAGCCTTCTGCTGATACTATACCACCTACACGGCAGAGCTTGGCAAACTACCCGTGTTTTATTTGTTATGCCAAAAACTAGTAATAATTATGGACCTCAATTCCATGACCTGAAGAATGGTTTGAGGCTTTTCCTGTCCCTGAGCAAGCAGATGCCCTTGATTGCTACACTTGCTTGTGACAGGATGTATGGAGATGTTACTGGTACCCCCTCAAGCAAATCAATGAACAAGGGGAAGACAGTGATTCCAATAGTATAATTCAGATGTATGTGTTTTATGTGTGTGTGTGGGTGGGGTTGGGGATGACATACATCATTTGCTATTGCTGTTATATCATGTTTACATGAAAAGGTTTTGGGTATGAGGTTGGGAAAATAGAAAATATAAACAGGTAGGGAAAATAGAAAATAGAAAATTCTATATTCTAATAGTTTTCTCTCTGATCAATTAAACTTCAAATTCAAATGCAAGCTGTAAACTGTTGCTATTTTTCTATATGTTTTCCATTTCAGTGTTCTTCTATTTCTGGCATTTAAGGCATAACTTTATGCACCAAACTAAGTAAGTGAATGAGTAAATTGATTAGTTATGAAGACAAAAAAAAACCTATTATCATACTTTATATGATGACCGACAGCAAAATAAATAAAATGGGAAGCAAGTGAAAAAGAACATTTAAATACTGAAAACTTAAAATCAAGTAATTCCTCTACTTCTGGTAAATATAAATTTTGCAATTCTGGAAAAAGTATTTAAAATACATAATTATCATTTCTTTCATTTTCTATTAAATCTGATGAATTGTATTTTGCGTGAGTTAGCTATAAGAATCACGACAAATATTCTAATAGCCAATAGCTTCAAAGGTCACAATTTCTCCTGAATTACTTTTTACTAAATTTTAAGGTAATACAGTAAAAAAAAACTGGTTCATGTTGATATTAAAGGACAAAAGATTCAATAATAAAGCCACACTAGTGACTCCATTTGAATTCTAAAAGGAACATCCTCATGAACCAATGTTAATTTATGAAACACTTTACATTCTATATGCTTATCTGAGGTCAGATTAGGGTCAATACACAATTTGCATTTACTGCTGGTAAATTGGCTCTGACTTACCCTGTAGAAACAACAAAAATCTTGTTAAGTTCTTATGTTTTATCTACACTGTATTTCTAGAGTTCTACAGAGACATTTTAGTAGTACAGAAAAAAAGTTATAAAAGTATAAACTAAAGTACAATAAAAATTGCAGAGGCCAGAGAGATAATAAAACTGGTAAGGTATTTGTCTTGTACAAGGTTGAGCTGAATTCGATCCTCAGCACCTTCACAGGTCCCGAGCTCCACCAGGAGTGATCCCTGAGCAGAGCTGGCAGTAAGGCCTGAACACCTCCAGGTGTGGACAAAAGGAAGAAAAATAAAAAAGAATATATAAAAGGGGGAAGAAGGGGAAAAAATAAAAAAAAATATAGGATATATTTGGTTCAATTCAGTAATATCCTGATATTTTGTAAAAAAGAGTGAAAGGCTTATTAAATTCAAATAATTTAATAATTAAACCATCAGTGACCTTAAATATAAACAAAGTTCTGAAAATATCAATGTGGGCATTTTCTTACTAATATCTGTTGGGGGCAAAAATTAGATGTGAACAAATAGTAAATGTGAAATGTGGAGAGATCATACAAAAACGAAAATAAATATTTATAGATTTGTCCAGACACAAACTAATTCTGAAGGTTGGGGAGTTCTGTTGGTACCTCTACATTGAAAAATAACTTTGGAAAGCTTAACATTTAAGCTGTGTCTGTAAGAATGAGCAAAAATTGGTCAGATTAGAAAAGGAAAGAACTTTTTTTTAATAGAAGGTACACAGGCAAAGAGTAAAGAGGGACTGAGTGAAGCAAATAAGACTATAAAATTGTCTTTGAAAATCCAAACATTGAAACATTTTATCTTTGTAGCATAAATTGGACAAATTCACTTTAGATATTCAGAATGTCTACATGTATCAGAGAATATCAGTGTCTGACATTCAAAATTTTAAGTTTTCCAAAGTTATTTTTCAAACACTGACTAGGTGTTTAAGATTTTCAATGGAGACTAGTCCAAGTAATTCAAAAGTAAAAAGTGCCTATAATGTGGGAGATAGAGAAATAGATGATTAAGGTAGATGAGCCTCATATAAATTAGTGTTATTCATAAGATATGTAAACTATTTCTTTTGTCTTCAATCTGATAAAGACCTTGCAAGTTGAATTTTCTTGGCCTGTTATGTAAATTGAATCCCCAGGGTAAAGCACCACATTGAAATCTGGAGATGTGCAATGGAGTTGCCCTACAGCTAAATAAGAGGTGACTGGAGTCAATCCAGCAGGAATACCATCAGTGAAATCTGTCAAATTAGCAAAGACTGACTGTAGAATAACATGAAGGAGTTAGGGCAAGCCTATCTTAGGGCAACCCTATCTATGTGCTCATAGATTTTAGCCTCAAGGAACCCCTTCATGTTCTCAGAATGATGAAATACACTATTTCCTAGTGAAGCTAACAAAGGAAGTCGACTATCTAGAGGGGAGGTATCTGAATCAGAATTCTCCTGTTTGAGTAAATGTGTTTTTCCCCCAAATTCAATACCCATTAATCATTAATCCCTCTGCAAAAAAAAAAATACTGTGTGGAGGGGAAACTTAGACATGCCATAATTCAAGATATATCCCAAGACTATAGAATACTTTTCTTGCCCCTCAGTTTCCAATTAAATCAATAGAAATCCGGGATAATTAATGCAGATGAAAGATCTGCAAGAAACATGCTAGTAAAAAAACTTAGTAAAATCCAAGGGAGTAAAGGGATAGTATACAAGAGCAATGACATTGGGGGCGGAGTGTGATTGAATAATTTTATACTTCCATAATCTATGGTTGCAAAAAATATGTAAAGGATCTCTACAAAGAAAACTACAAAACGTTACTTCAGGAAATAAAAGAAGACCTGAGGAAATGGAGACATATTCCCTGCTCATGGATCGGAAGGATCAACATTATCAAAATGGTAATACTCCCTAGAGCTTTATACAGATTCAATGCAGTCCCTATAAAGATACCCATGATGTTCTTCAAAGAAATTGAACAAACACTCCTGAAATTTGTATGGAATAATAAAACCCACGAATAGCTAAAGCAATCCTTGGGAAAAAGAAGATGGGAGGTATCACTTTCCCCAACCTCAAGCTCTACTACAGAGCAGTTGTAATTAAGACAGTGTGGTATTGGTATAGAGACAGACCTGTAGACCTATGGAATAGAACTGAGTATCCTGAAACACATTCTCAAATATACAACCACTTAATCTTCGATAAAGGAGCAAAAAATATTACGTGGAGCAAAGAAAGCCTCTTCAACAAATGGTGCTGGGAAAACTGGGCAGCTACATGTAAAAAAATGAACTTAGACCTCCTTCTAACGCCATGCACAAAAGTCAGATCAAAATGGATTCTAGATCTCAACATCAGACATGAATCTATAAGGTACATCGAAGAAAACATAGGAGAAACGCTCTACGACATCGAAACGAAAAGTATCTTTAAAGATGACACACCACTGACCAAGCAAATGGAAGCAAAGATAAACAAATGGGATTATATAAAACTAAAAAGCTTCTGCACCTCAAAAGAAACGGTGACCAAGATACAAAGACAATCCACAGAGTGGGAAAGGATATTCACCCAATACCCATCTGACAAGGGGTTAATATCCAGGATATATCAGGCACTGGTAGCACTCCACAAGAAAAAAACAGCCAACCCCATCAAAAAATGGGGAGAAGAAATGAACAGAAACTTCCAAAAAAGAAGAAATTCGAATGGCCAAAAGGCATATGAAAAAGTGTTCTTCATCTTTAATCATCAGGGAGATGCAAATCAAAACAACAATGAGGTACCATCTCACACCACAGAGACTGGCACACATCCAAAACAGCAAGAACAACCAGTGCTGGCGTGGATGTGGGGAAAAAGGGACTCTGATCCACTGTTGGTGGGAGTGCCGACTGGTCCAGCCCTTTTGGAAAACAATATGGGCATTCCTCCGAAAACTAGATATTGAGCTCCCATTTGATCCAGCAATAGCACTCCTGGCAATATACCCGAGAGACCGAAAAACACATAGCAGAAACACTATCTGTACTTCTTTATTCATCTCTGCGCTATTCACTATAGCTAGAATCTGGAAACAACCTAAATGCCCGAGAACAGAGGACTGGCTAAAGAAACTGTGGTTCATCTACACTATGGAATACTATGCGGCTGTCAGAAAAGATGACATTATGAAATTTACCTGCAAATGGAGGGACATGGAGACTATCATGCTGAGTGAAATTAGTCAGAAGGAAAAGGACAGATATAGAATGACTGCATTCATTAATACGACATAAATAGATACCAGTGTTTTACTAAATGTGGGAAATGGTAATGGCAGATTAAGACTCACCATTGAATATACACAAAGAGACTTAAGTGATAAACTCTAAATATCTGCAGGGCTAGCCACAATGTGTAAAAAGAAGAGGCAGAGAGATGCAGAGACAGAGAGAGAGACAGAGAGAGAAAGAGAGGAAACTGGGGTACCTGCTATTAAGGCAGCATGGGGGTGGGCAGGAGGGGGTGGGGTACATTGGTGGTGGAAATGGGGCACTGGTGGAGGGATGGGTGCTGGTATACTGTATTACCAAGAACCAATTATGATCACCTTTGTAATTGTATGTTTCACTGTGGTATAATAAAAAATTAAAAAAAAAGGAAAAAGAAGACGAAGAAGGCGAAGAAGGCGAAGAAGAGCGAAGACGAAGACGAAGACGAAGACGAGGACGAAGACGAAGAGCGAAGACGAAGAAGAAGAAGAAGAAGAAGAAGAAGAAGAAGAAGAAGAAGAAGAAGAAGAAGAAGAAGAAGAGAAGAAGAAGAAGAAGAAGAAGAAGAAGAAGAAGAAGAAGAAGAAGAAGAAGAAGAAGAAGAAGAAGAAGAAGAAGAAGAAGAAGAAGAAGAAGAAGAAGAAGAAGAAGAAGAAAAAGAACCTGCTATAGAGGAATGGGTGCTGCAACACTGATGACTGAAACCCAATTATGAACAGCTTTGAAAAGTCTATCTCATGGTGTTACAATAAAAAAATGACAAAGGTCTGACACTCAAAAAAAAAAATGCTACAATTCACAGCATGACTGCCTTAAATATCTCAAAAGGAATAGATTCTCCATGCTAAAATTTTAGTTTTGATGATAAGGTCAATGACATTAGGTTCTCAGGGAATAAGGAGACATCCTCATACCACTCTTGGCTATTTGGTGCATGAACAAATAAGCGAACATGGCAAGTATTCCACAGGATAAAAGAAAAAGCAAAATCGACTCTGAATATTGTGTGTACTCTATGTACAGAGGAGATACACAAAAAACTAATTCATCCATTTTCAAACAACATCTTAAATAAGTTTAGCCAAAGCAGAGAAGGGTTCAGGGAAATGAAAGCCAATTAGAGAGGTTATCAGGAAAAGGTGAATTAACTAAGCCAAAGTTTGCAAGGTTCAGCCTTTTCTATTGAAAAGATAAGCCATTCAGGTCTTTCTTGGAGATAGCCTTAAGGGAGAGGCTTTCATGTAAATAGATATTAGAAAAGAAAAACTATAGATTGTTTTCAGCATTCATTCAGAACAAAAACGTATTCCTATGAAATTAACCTTTGCCAAGACATATTTTGGAATGGTAGATTTTGGTCCCCTAAAACAAAGTATATTTCTTCATATACATTATTTGTTTATTTATTTATTTATTTATTTCTTCATTTATTTATTTATCTATTTATTTTTATTTATATATAAGATATACCAGTATATTTTAAAGACTAAGTACTGAGGTATTGGACAGATTACAGACAACTAAGCATAATTGTTAGTTTAATAATCCTGGATTATGATGTGGAACAGCAACAACAATAATAAGAAGCCATTAGTTAAGAAACTATAGTACTCATATATAGTCTGTTCTTTAGTTAACAGTATTGTGACAATGTTAACTACTTAGATTTGATGATTGCAATATTTATTATACATGATTGTAATATATATGTATAATAGATATATGTATATGTGCATATATATTTGGATTTTCTAAAGCATATGACTCCTTTATTATTTGTGCAGTTTAATTTAGTTTCTTTTGATCTTTTTCCCCTTTGGATTTAATTGGTAGTGTTTACTCACTGTGCTACCTGTTTGGTCCTAAAATATTCCCTTTACTGTAGTAGAAAGATATGTGCTATTAAATTTCTTTAGCATACAATGAAGCAAGTATTTATTTTGCATTTTGTGTAATTAGTCTATGGAAAGAGGATTGTTCCAAGTATAACCATTTATTTGTTTTTAAACTTACAGATTTAGTAGCATTATCTGAATTCCAAATATGCTAGAGACCTTTAATCTAAAACTCAAATCCACATATTCTATGATTTATATTAAATATGTATCTCACGAATTTGTGTACTATATAAAATAAAGCATAAATATTCTCTGCTATAGCTCCAAATGTCATAAGATGTAGAACTGATTAATTGTGTGATTAAAATCCATGTTATCATGTTAGTGTATTTCATCATATAATCATTGCACCAAGTTTTCAGATCAATAACTGATTCACAACTTTTCAGGACAAAACCATATAATGGTATAAACATGTTAGTCATGACTATTAAAATATAAGAAAGAACAGCAATGCATTCACCAGTAGCGTATGAATGAGCATTTGTCTTCCTGTGCACTCTTAAGCACAAACCTTGAATTCTCAGTGCACACACTTTGTGTATTTCTGAAAGCTGACCTGCATAGTATGTTTAGAGCATTACAGTACTTATGGTATTATTAGTCAGCCCAATGAAGAACCTAAGCACATGGGGAATTTCTAGGCTAGTACAGATGCTGTGAATAAATCATGAGATATGCTTAGACTTGCTTCTTCCCATGATAGCTAAACTCTACACTTTATCTACCAGCAATATAGTAATGTTTGAAACATTTCATGTTTATGAGTAAATATAAAAACTATTCTTTGAACTTCACGCTGAAAGTGTTTATGTTCAGTGAACAGATGGAGACAGAAGTACAGTGAGTGAAAAGTTGGTACAGATGGGAGGCAACTCAAAAGAAAAACACAAACCCTTCTAGACCTGGGTGTAGAGATTGGAAACTGGCAGGTTTCCCACAAATCAATGAGGAAGCGTTGTATATAACACCAAAATTCATAACTATGACAGCAGATTATAGCATGAGATTTTGCAAATGAAGACCAGGCACAGGAGGCAGGCACACAGCACAGCATTCAGTTTAAGGTGTGTAGCAGTTTTGTTATTGTGCTTATTCAACTAGCAATCGATCTTTGTGAACAACCAGCAGATCACAATAAAAAAAGAAAAATAACAGTGTAAACTTTCATCTATTTGTCTTTAATGTTCACCAGAAGACTTCATTCTAATTTTCTTTGGTAATGACTGATCAGTGATTAGACTCATGAATTTTCCAGTATGCCTTGCAGTAGCTTCTGTTGCAATAAATGGATCATTGAGTCTATTTATGAAAACAAGAAGTAAATTTTCTAAGTTTATAATTCACAACAAGGTAGTTGTTAATTATTTTAAGTGCAATATTTCAACAGAAATGCAAAAACAAGTGACAACTCATACATTAACTTTTTTAGGCTAAAAAGATGCTTCCTAAATTGGCATGAATAGCTGACATAGATCAATTTGGGTTGCATATTGTCATAAGTAATCTTTGGTCTTTAACCAAAGGCAATTTATGCAATGACTTATTTTCAAGTTAAACTAACATAATATTTTTAAGAAAATGATTTACCTGATGGCAGTATCCCTCTATTTTTAAAAAATGTGCTTTGAAATCTGGTGAGAATAATGAACAGAAATAAAATATTTTTCTCCTTATATTTTTCATTCATCCTGTATCTTCTCAATTTCCTAACTCAGATGAGGCATACATTTAAATGATAATATGGATTTTCACTGTCTAAATTTCTGAATATCACATCTTTATCAGAATTTCTTAGTATTTATGTTGACAAATATCCATCTTAAGTTTGTGATTGTATAGTAAAATCTATTCATTGCTCTTGACATCTCCATAATAATATCCTTAAGGTTCTGTTATAGTCCAAAAACACTGTTTTAAGTTAAACATGCACATGAGCTTCATGTTATTCTCATAAAATTTTATAGGGTAGAAGACATTCTCCTTGAGTTATCCTCTAAGAGTTAAGTTTATTTTCCAACATTATATGACTAGAATGCCAATATGACCTTTCAATGAAGAAATATAGTATAAGTGTTATCAGTCAATATTTGCAATTACTATCTTTGATATAAAAAAGTAAAACGAAACACTCAATATGAACCAAAATGACTGTGGCATAACAGTGGATCTCTCTTTCTTCTTCAACCATTTTAAAATAAGCATTAACTCAATGTAGAGGCAAAAATTCTTCCTGAGGCAGTAATGTTAAAAATTGACATAATCTGCCTAAAGATTTTCTAAGAATCAGGAAATTGCATACATTTTTCTTATATATGATATCATAATCTGTATCCAATAATAGCTTTTCTTAACATGGGCTGACACAAAACTAAATAGATATATAAATATGCCATAGCCTGAGAGGACTAAATAAAAATAATTTCATATAGCTCTCTGAATTTGAGGTTTAAGATCAAGGACAGTGATATCAGTTTCTGGTGAGGATCTTTTACCTAGCTTGTAGTACTTTGCTTTCATATGCTGAAGGATAGAGCAAACTATTTGGTATCTCTTCTAATAGAAGCACTCTATCATGATAGCTCAACCTTCTGGTCTCAACTCAACCTAATTATGTCCCAAAGTTTCCATGTACCAATACCATCAACGGTAAGGCATCATGGAAATGTATTCCATAGCATAAACAGTACTTAAATTTTGGTTTAGGGTAATATCTAATTGACCTATGATATGACTAAAATAAGCATAATCCTGGATATATTTTGTTAGATGAATCCCAATGTAGGATCTACCACAATATCTGAGACATAGCAGGAATTTAAAAAATACTGAACTTAGTACCACGGAAATGTTTTTGGAGGCTGATGGTCTTGTCTTTCTCAACGCTTGAACTCTGGAACTGCTGGCAGTCAAAGAACGGGTCTGACCATGGAGCCTGCCAGCACTATTCTGGCAGAAGGGTTCTACATCTCCAGACTAGGGCACCAACACAGCCCTGAGTCCAACCACTGAACTATTGGTTCCACACAACCAGACTTTGTGTAACTTAAGTGGCCCCGAGGCCCGTGGAGCATTGCTTGTGAAGCCAAAAAGCAATTTAATGTGAATGGTGAATGAGCCCCTCAAATCAAACATATAAAAGGAAATATTGTAGAACAGCTACAAAATAGTAGTTCGGAAGGGGAATTTCCAGTAACATGCCTGTGGTACACATTGTCATACTGGGAATTCCTAGAAAGTCACTGAAATCATTGAAATTGTTTTTCTAACAATGTTCTCATTGATAAAGAATGAATAATAATAGTAGTAACAAATTAAAAATGTAAATGGTGAGACTAGTAAGAAGTGATGGAAATAGTTGCAAATATATTGTGTTATTTAAGCTTTCTTTTCATTTCCCAACACTACAGATGGTTGTTCTCATCTGTTGCTTGTCCATTCCTCTTTTCTACTCTTATTATATCTTTTATATATTCAAATGCTTATTCATTTTAGTTCACTTAAAATGCATTCAAATTTATTCTCTTACACTAAGAACATTTCATATTTATTTTAATGAATATTTATAGAAATTTCTAC
The DNA here is from genome assembly GCA_021461705.1 of Cryptotis parvus. Lineage (NCBI taxonomy): Eukaryota > Metazoa > Chordata > Mammalia > Eulipotyphla > Soricidae > Cryptotis > Cryptotis parvus. Next base: position 5,291 of record JAJIBD010005063.1, on the reverse strand, counting down.
ATTCTTGTTTATTGCCTTTTAAAAGATATCTTAATTAAATTACTATATTTACATCTGAATTTGTATGATTTCCTTTCACGGTTTCCTCTCTAATGTGAAGATATAAAAGATAATAACAAAAAGCCTAATATACACTTGCTGAAGTAATTGTACTAAAAAGTCATTTGGAAAATAAAATACAGGTTATTAATTTAATTTATATAAAAATATTTCATTTTTGCATGGATGGGGAGAAAGAGTATAGAGAACTTCTCCTCAAAAGTATCGTTGGGAAGTTTGATGCGTTTATGGTCTATTTAATTTTCTGCTGTTAACAGCCATAATACACTTCTAAAATACCCAGCATGAAAATCATTCAAAAGTTTTGAGCATACTCTGCACATCTATGTGCAATATGTCACTGTTATTTGTATTAAGTGGCAAAGGGACAAGTTTTTGAATTGGTAGTGTTTTCTACCAATAATTCTTTAAAAGGTAAATGAATTCTGAAATGCTCAGTCATAGAGAGATCAAACAAAATAAGAGAATGTGCTTATGCTAAATGCAAGAAAAAATAGTATATAAATATTGGGGGTATTATGATGTAACTGTGGGCATATTATTCATTTAAATATTTTGTTAGAAACAGCAAGTGATAATACATGTATTTTCTAAATGTGTTGAGAAAGCTCCAAGTGAAATGTAAATGATTATGGGAAGTGTATTTAAGCCCTCTAGTCATAGGTGAACCACAGTAGTTATCATTAACCATAGCTTGGTCAACAAGAAATTCATATTAGAAGCTACTTTTTCCAGGGCAGCATAACTATAATAATGAAGCTAATGACTTGTAAATTGCTGTTAGAATATTCAAACTGGTCTTGCAAATAAAGACTGTGTTGTCAACATTAATGTTTCATTTTCTGCTAGACAACAACCTGAATATATATATATATGTGTGTGTGTGTGTGTGTGTGTGTGTGTGTGTGTGTGTGTGTGTGTGTGTGTGTTTGGCACCACACCCCTTGGTGTTCTGGCTTTACTCCTCAATCTCTGCTCAGGGATCACTCTTGATGGGCTCAGGTGACCTTAAGTGGTTCTGTGAATCGAATACTGATTGTCTTCATGCAAGGCGAGTGCCATACCTACCTTGCTATTAGTCCAGCCATTCTTCTTCCTATTTTGTTGTTCTTCTTCTTATTTTGTTGTTCTTAGAATAAGGCATAAAAGCTGGATAGAGTGGTTGAAATCTTGTTTTGCATGATGTCGACCCTGACACCACTTATGTACCTCAAGTATTGACAGGACTAAATCCAAAACTCAGAAGCAGGAGTAAATCCTGAGCACTGTCAGTTGAAGACTGGAAGCAGTGCAGGAGATAGGATCTTGCCTTTCATGTAACTAAGTAAGCTTCAATCCCTGGTACCCATTTGGTGTCCTAAGTACCTGCAGGAGTAATCTCTGAGTGTACACCCAGGAAAAAAACCAGTTATAAAAAGACAGTTGGGCATTGACCCCACCATGCAAAAAATATGAAGTAGTTTATTTAAAGAAATTCACTTAAAGAAAAATGTAAGGAGAAAGAATAGAGCTACAAGTTGGAGAGAATGAACACAGGTTCCACCAGAATGGTAAAAACCTCAGTTAATTTTCAAATAATTCTTTTATAAGAAGATTATTCTTTTTCTTTATTATTACCTTAATTTCTTGTACTTTTTAAATGTACTTTTACACAATACAAATTCCCTCCTCTCCCTCTGCAATATCTTAATATTTCTTTCTTGGATTTCAGTTATATATTTATTATAGTCCCTCTTAATTTGTCTTATTATTCATAGATTTACAAAGCTGTACATGCATTGGGTTTCTTCTTCTTCTTCTCTTTTCTTCTTCTCTTTCTTCTTCTTTCTCCTTCTCCTTCTCCTCCTCCTCCTCCTCCTCCTCTCTCCTCCTCCTCCTCCCTCCTCTTCCTCCTCCTTCTTCTCTCTTCTTCTTCTTCTTCTTCTTCTTCTTCTTTCTTCTTCTTCTTCTTTCTTCTTCTTCTTCTTCTTCTTCTTCTTCTTCTTCTTCTCCTCCTCCTTCTCCTTCTCCTCCTTCTCCTCCTTCTTCTCCTTCTCATCCTCTTCTTCTCTCTCCCTTCTCCTTCTTCTTCCCTTCTTCTCCTTCTTCTTCCTCTTCCTCTTCCTCTTCATCTTCCTCTTCCCCCCCCCCTCCCCCTCCCTCTTCCTGTTCCCCTTCCCTTTCCCTCTCTCTCTCCTCTCCTCTTCCTATTCTTCTTTCTTCTTCTTCTCCTTCTCCTTCTTCTTCTCCTCCCTCCTCCTCCTCTCTTCTTCTTCTCCTTCTCCTTCTCCACTTCTTCTCCTTCTCTTTCTCCTTCTCATTCTCCTCCTACTCCTTCTTATCCTCCTACTACTCCTACTCCTCCTCCTCCTTCTCCTACTTATGCTTCTTTTTTCTTCATATTCATCCTTCTTCTTCAGCTTCTTCTTCAGCTTCTTCTTCCCTCCTCCTCCTCCTCTCTTTCTTTCATCATCATCGTCATCATCATCATCATCATCATCTTCTTCTTCTTCTTCTTCTTCTTCTCCATCTGCTTCTCTTCTGCTTTGCTTCTGCTTTGCTTCTGCTTATTCTCCTCCTCCTCTCTCTTCCCCCACCCCATCCCTCCTCCTCGTATTTCTTCCCCTCCTTCTCCCTCTCCCTACTTTTTTGTTCTTCTCTCCCTCTCTCCCTTCTCTTATTCATTGTGGCTTGTCATATATACATTTAGGGGGTTATCATGTGTATCCCTTTGCCTACATTCAATGCTCACTTCTTGTCTGGCATTATTATTTCCTACAATTAGGAGACGACTAGTATATATTTATATCCCACACACAAATGAATTGATTCTATATATGTCCTTTTCCTGCTGACTAATTTCACTAAGCATGATAATCTCCATGTCCATCCATTTGTAGGTAAATTCCATGACATCATGACATCTGCACCAGCGTTAGTTGTACTTGTTCTTTTGGATGTGTACTAGTCTCTGTGGTGTGAGGTGATCTCATTGCTGTATTAATTTGCATCTCCCTGATGACTAACAATGAAGGGCACTTTTTATATGCTTTTTGAATTTTTCTTTGAGAAAATATCTGTTCATGTCTTCTCTCCATTTCTTAATGAGGTCGGATGTTTTATTTCTTGAAAACCTCTACCAGTGCCTTGTATATCTTTGAAATTAACCAATTGTCAGATAGGTGCTGGATAAATATTCTTTTCCATTCTGTGGGTTGTCTTTGTTTCTTGGTCACCATTTCTTTTCAATTCAGTAGCTTTTTAGTTTAATATAACCCCATATGTTTATCTTTACTTCCATTTGCTTTTCAGTAGTGTTTTTCTCTGAAGAAACCGTTAGCTTCAATGTTGTGGAGGGTTTTGCCTATGTTTTCTTTGAAGTACTTTATAGATTCATGTCTGATGTTGTGATCTTTAATCCATTTTGATCTGACTTTAGGGTGTGGTGTTAGAAAGAGGTCTAAGTACATTGTTTTATATGTATCTGCCCAGTTTTTCAAGCACCACTTGTTGAAGAGGCTTTCTCTGCTTCACTTAATATATTTTTCTTTTATTGAAGATTAAGTGATAATATATTTGAAAGTGTGTGTCAGGATATTAAGTTTCATTCCACAGGTATAAAGATCTGTCTTTATTCCAATACCATGATGTTTTAATTTCTACTACTTTGTAGTACAGTCTTAAGTTGAGAAAGATGATGCCTCCCATCTTCTTTTTTCCAATGATTACTCTAGCTTTCTTGAGGTTTATTATTCCATATAAATTTCTTGAATGTTTGATCAATTTCTTTGAGAATGTCATGGGTATACTTATAGGGACCATGTTGAATCTATATAAGTCTCTAGGAGTTCTACCATTTTAACAATGTTAATCCTCCCTTCTATGAGCAGGTAATATGTCCACACTTATCACCATCAAGGAAATTGAAACAGTAGTCAAAAATCTGCCCAAACACAAAAGTCCAGGACCAGATGGATTCACTACTGAATTCTTTCAAACCTTAAAAGAGGATCTACTACCTGTCCTTTTCAAGCTCTTCCAGGAAATAAAAGAAACTGAAGTACTCCTACGTAGCGTCTATGAGGCACCTATCACCCTGATACCCAAAGCAAACAGACATATCACATAAAAAAGAAAACTACAGGTCAATGTTCTGATTAACACAGATGCTAAGATCCTCAACAAAATACTAGCAAATAGATACCAAGGATTAATAAAAAGATTATACACCATGACCAAGTAGGATTCATCCTAGGAATGCAAGTATTATTCAACTTTGCAAGTCAATCGAGATAATACATCAGGGACCTGAGTCCAGTGGGTAGGGGCATTTGCTTTGCATGTGGTTGGCCTGTGCCTGCCCGACTTTGATCACCCGGCATTCCATATGTTCCCCGAAGCACCTCCAGGAGTAATTCCTGAGTGCAGCGCCATGAGAAACCCCCTGAGCATTGCCAGGTGTGACCCCCAAAAAAAAGCAAAAAAAAAAGATTATGCATATCAATAAGAGAAAAATAAAATCCATATGATCTTATCTATAGATGCAGAGAAAGCATTCGACAAGATCGAACACCCATTCAATATAAAAGCTCTCCATAAATGGGAATTGAAGGAACTTTTGATCAATATGGTCTAAGCCATGTACCAGCCCCACAGCAAGCATTTCTATCAATGGGGCAAAATTGAAAGCCTTCCCCTAAGATTGGGGGTCAGGGCAAGGTTACCCACTCTCACCACTTCTATTCTATATGATACTGGAAGTGCTTGTCATAGCAATCAAGGAAGAAAATGTTATTAAGGTCATCCAGATAGGCAATGAGAAGTCAAGCTATCACTATTTGCAGTGATATTAGGTATATTATACCTAGAACCCTAAACTCTACCAAAAAAAGGTCCTAGAAACAATAGATTCCTATTGTAGAGTGAGTGGAAGTGCACAAAATCAATACCCAAAAGTCTGTGGCTTTCCTATATACAAATAGAGAAAGAGAAGAAAAGGGAAATGATCATAAGAAAATGATCCCATTCACAGTTGTGCCACAGAAAATCAGATACCTGGGAATCAGTTTAACTAAGAATGTAAAGGACTTGTACAAAGAAAACTACAAAATGCTGCTTCAAGATTAGGCATTTTAAAACCTCTGTATGCATTTCTCCTAGTTTTAAAGTCTTTCATTTAAGTACATAGCTTTGGATAATTTCTATTATCTAATTTTATTGCATTAAAGTCAGACATCGATTTTTGCCTCCTG